>WNYA01000118.1:28283-288826 GCA_019512145.1 Engystomops pustulosus
GGAGCAGCCGTGGCAAGCTGCGGAGTCTGGGGCACCACTGGAGCAGCCGCAGGAAGCTGCGGAGCCACGAGAGCAGCTGCGGGAAGCTGCGGAGGCTGGAGAGTCTCTGGAGCAGCTGCGGGAAGCTGCGGAGGCTGGAGAGTCTCTGGAGCAGCTGAGGGAAGCTGCGGCGGCTGGAGAGTCTCTGGAGCAGCTGCGGGAATCTGCAGAGGCTGGAGAGTCTCTGGAGCAGCTGCGGGGAGCCGCGGAGCCACTGGAGCAGCTGCGGGGAGCCGCGGAGCCACTGGAGCAGCTGCGGGGAGCTGCGGAACCACTTGAGCAGCTGCGGGGAGCTGCGGAGCCACTGGAGCAGCTGCGGGGAGCTGCAAAGGCTTGGGTACCGCTGGAGCAGCTCTGGGAAGCTGCAGCATTGCCTCTATCCCTTCATTGTCCCTCTACATGCCTGTAAACTTAAGCAATGAGGTCCTAAACCTGTATGCAAATGACCTGTGAAATGTCCAATGAAGCATTAGCATATTCAAGCTGTCCACCTTATTCATGAGTGGGAAGTACAGCCACACACCCAGTGCATGACTGACAGTCTGTATAATGATGTGAGGCTGTATAATGATGTGCTTCCTGGTGCTGGCGGCCCCTGCAGTCTGTGTGTGTATAGGAGAGATACAACAGCTCCAGGCTGCAGCCATGTTATAGCAGAACATGTCAGGTACTTGTGTAGCTGATGTCTGTGTCTCACATGTGTATTAGGAGGATGCAGCATGTCAGCAGATGCAGCACACACACTAGCAATGCTTTACTATACATTACACACAGACATGAGCAGGGGGAGGAGAGGAAAGGGGAGTGAACAGGGGTGACATCACTGCCTCTGACCATGTGACTAGCCTCATTTACATAATAAAGAATAGATGATTTTATAATGATTAATGTATGAAATAACTAGATAATGGCTGGGATAGGATCCATGTGAGCTGCTTCAACAGGTAGTAGTGACAGGACAAGTGACACAGACCTGATGACAGGTGTCCTTTAAAAGGTTGAGACAAAGTATGCAAAGGCTAGTGCGACATTGCATGCTGCCTATACAACCTACCTAAACGGTGCATCACAGGCAAGCAAAACAGCGTGGGAAGAGGCAAAATCTGACTATGATCTATGACTTGATAGGAGGGAAGAAGTTTACCGCCAATCCTTTGAATCTGAGCTCTTCCGCTATGGAAACAAATCAGGGCGTTTATTGGCTAGGCTAGCTAAGGGCCAATATAGGACCGCACACATCCACGCGCTACGCAAAGCAAATGGTAGCCAAACTACTTCCCCGAAGGAAATAAATAGCATTTTTCAGCATTTCTACTCAAAATTGTATGCTGATGAAAATAGGGAGGAGGGAACAGCAAAATCCTTCCTAGAGGGGGTTAGGCTCCCGAAACTGACCCAAACACAATTAGACACCCTAAATGCTGATATTACCCCGAAAGAAATAGACAGAGTCATAGGAGGTCTAAAAAATGGAAAAGCCCCAGGACCAGATGGGTACACGGCAGAATTTTTTAAGGCCCTAAAAAACAAGATAACCCCTATTCTTTCGCCCTACTTTAATAGCCTACTACGTGGGGAGGCCCTTCCCATTCACTCGAAGACAGCATACATAAAACTGCTACCGAAAAAGGGGAAAGACTTATTAAACCCAGGTTCATACCGCCTGATATCCCTAATAGACCAAGATATAAAATTACTATCTAAAATTATGGCAGATAGACTTTTGCAATATATGCCGGGGTTGGTAGGGAAAGCCCAAGTGGGATTCATAAAAGGGATGGCAGCAGTGACCAACATTAGAAAAGTACTGACAGTTCTAGATAGGGTTCAGACCTACCCACAGCCAGGAGAACATCCAGCACTTTCGGCACTTGATGCCAAAAGAGCTTTCGACAACGTCAGATGGCCTTGGCTGTGGGTTGTTCTGAATAAATTTGGTATTACAGAGAAGTTCAACACGTACCTTAAGAACCTATATAATACTCCAATGGCACGTATACACACAGGTGGTTTTCTCTCTCCCCCCTTCGAACTCCAAAAGGGCACACGACAGGGTTGCCTGCTGTCCCCGCTGCTGTTTGACCTGGCCCTAGAGCCACTGGCTAGAACACTAGAGGACTCCGAACTCTTTGACGGTATTAAGGTTGGAACGCAAGAAGTGAAAGTGGCCAATGTTCGCAGATGATGTTATTCTCTTTCTCTCCAATCCTAAACACCAACTCAGAAAGGTGTTTAACCATATAGGAGACTTTGGAAAATTTGCGGATTTTCATATCAATGTTTCAAAGAGCGAAGTTCTGGACTTAAGTCCAAATCAGAGGGACACAGCTTGGCCCGAACCAGAACTGGGAATTAAGCTAGCCAGCACTCATCCGATCTATTTGGGAATTCACATAGGCCGGAGTCCAACCTCCATTTACACGCTTAACTATCCCCCCTTATATAAAAAATATTAGTGGAACTGTCACGGTGGCAACAATTACCTTTAACAATGATGGGAAGGTGCCATTTAATTAAAATGATTCCATTTCCTAGACTACTATACCCACTGCAGACTATCCCTGTGCTATTAAAACATGTGGATGTGAATAAAATAATGAAGGCCTTTCAAACTTTTATCTGGAGAGGGAAAAGACCATGTATAGCTGCAAGGAAATTTATGCTAGGCAAATGGGAAGGAAGGAGTAAATTTACCAAACATAATGGGATATAACCTGGCATGCCTTTTTCGTCATGTACGTGACTGGGTCCATGGGACAGGACAGTTTTCCAATATAGAGCTGGAGCAACAACTGGCAGCACCAAATGACCTAGGGGCTCTTTTGCACACAAAATACAACAGATGGCCCACGATAGTGAAAACGTCAATAGTCCTGAGAGACATGTTGATAGCGTGGAAAGAGGTTAGAAAGTTGTATACCCTCCCCTTCTTGCTCTCCAAATATATGCCCCTATGGTGCCACAGGGAATTTACACCGGGTATGGAAAGTGTACTATATCGACCATGGAAGGAAAAAGGGATTAAGAAAGTGGGAGACCTATTCCATGGGACAGAACAACGCTGGCTAACTGAACAGGAGTTACAACAACAATATTCACTGACTAGCTTCGCGTAATTCACGTAGCACTAATTACATAACTTTTTGAGAGGCAGGGTAGTGGATGTAACTAGGGAAGCGGCCGAAAGTCAGATGCTTAAAGGAGCACAGGTGACAGTGGGAAAATGCTGGTCATGAAAATTCCCAGACAGGGAAGTCCTGGAAGGTAGCCTAAAGGGTTAGGCTAAAATACGCAAATGTGTACAGAGCGAACAGTGGAGGTAGACCTTATTTAAAATCTTGCACCAAGCTTACTATGGCTTTAATCTACCCAAAACACCCGCAAAACCTGATAGGATCACTGAATGCCCTAAATGTGCCACACCGAACACTGATGTGTGGCATGGCCTATGGCAATGCGAACATTCACAGAATTTCTGGAATTCAGTTAGGGAACATATCAAAACACACTGGAGGATTGACTTACCCATGGACCCTCTGTTTCTTATCTTGCATGATGAGGAAGGGGAGGAAGATAGGGATGAGGTTATAACCTTACGTTTAGATATACATGCCTTTTTATTGGTAGCAAAAAGATGCATAATGGCACATTGAATACAGCAATCCATACCAACAATATCAGAACTTTGGCCCAAATGAGGTACCTGATACGAATGGACAGGTTAGAGACCCTAAGACATAAAGATAAGCAAACAAAAGGATTTTTCAGAAAATGGAAGACTTTTATTATCACACATATGAATAGAGAAGAAATAAACGAGTTGGTCTCACCATTCCGCCTGACGCAATGGTATAGCACAGAACAACTCAAAGGCACCCTAGGAGCCTTACAGATATAATGTGTTCTGAGATAAAAGTCTCATTATGAGTGCTCCCTCCTCATGGGAGATCAAGTAGGGGATCCAGGGGTGTTTCATAGGGCAGTCTCCCCCATGGGCAACACACTCTAATGGCTTATTGTCAACCGGAAAATGACAGCACAGTGATCAGCAAAAAACTGCAGTCTTGGGAATTATTTTCAATTTCGAGAAATGTATAATAATATATACGGAGCATTTATGTCATAATGTTTTATGTTTTTGTATTGAAAACCAAATAAAATGTATTTTACAAAAAAAAAAGCACAAAAAGTCATTGCAGTAGTATAATATACTACTTTGGTCTGTAGTATAAAAATCAATGGAAAGGGGTCATTTTTTTAACTTGGTGTCTCAAAGCATTTAAATAAATAGCGATAAAAATTTATATATATATATGTATTGACAAAAAATAGTTTGAATGTACTATACAATGAACGCCACCTTTACTTACTACCTGGATATTTATACAACATGTCACAGTCTCAGGGGAATAGTCCCTTAGGACTAAGTAAGTGGACTCCCTGGACCACCGCAGGAGATAACAACCTTAGCCACACCCGGGAGCGGAGTCTAAGCGAACTCCTGGTCTTCGCCGGAGCCCACCAAAAAGCGGGATGGTCTTGCTGCAGTGGGGAGTCACCAGGTCGCTCCACGGGTGCGACTAGGCCCACGGTGGCAGCCAAGGTAGAGACACGGGGACCACGGGAAGGCAGGCAGGCAGGACCACGGGAAGGCAGGCAGGCAGGACCACGGGAAGGCAGGCAGGCAGGCAGGACCTCTGAAGGACGGCTGGCAGGACCTCTGAAGGATGGCTGGCAGGACCTCTGAAGGACGCTAGGATACTGGACCACCACAGGATTGCAGGACCGCCACAGGATTGCAGGACCGTCACAGGATTGCAGGACCGCCACAGGAATGCAGGACCGCCACAGGAATAACACAGAACACGGGAATCACAGAATCCACAGAGGCGTCTGGAAACGCTCAGGAACACGGAGGGCTTTCTCTTCAGTAACAGGACATGAAGATCCGGCAGGGGATGCTGGGAGTCGTCAGGCTATATAGCCGAGCCAGGAATGCCAGAGCCAATAAGGAGGACACTGGCCCTTTAAGGCTGGGAGAAGTCCGCGCGCGCCCCCTCTAGTGGCAGGAGCACGCGACTGCATGGAAGAAGCATGCGGCCTACACGCTGGGAGAAAGAGTGCAGGCCGGAGCCTATAGAGATAAGTGAGAGCTGGGGGAACGGGGACCACGGCAGCAGGCACAGGTACACCCTCAATCTGTACCGAGGATCGCGGGTGTAACCGTGACAGTACCCCCCCTTAGGGCCCCTCTTCTCTTCTTCTTTAGCCCGCTGTTCTTCTTCCTTCGCCTCCTCCAATTCTTCTTGGTGATGAGACACCTTAGAAGGAGAGAAGGCACTGGGAAGACTTGGGAAGCCGTAGGCTGGGTCAGCTCTAGGCACACCGGAGTAGCCTCAGGGGAGGCCGGAGCAGCCGTGGCAAGCTGCGGAGTCTGGAGCGCCATTGGAACAGCTGTGGGAAGCTGCGGAGTCTGTGGCATCACTGGAGCAGCCACAGGAAGCTGCGGAGCCACGGGAGCAGCTGCGGGAAGCTGCGGAGGCTGGAGAGTCTCTGGAGCAGCTGCGGGAAGCTGCGGAGGCTGGAGAGTCTCTGGAGCAGCTGCGGGAAGCTGCGGAGGCTGGAGAGTCTCTGGAGCAGCTGCGGAAAGCTGCGGAGGCTGGAGAATCTCTGGAGCAGCTGTGGGAAGCTGCGGAGCCACTGGAGCAGCTGCGGGGAGCTGCGGAGCCACTGGAGCAGCTGCGGGGAGCTGCGGAGCCACTGAAGCAGCTGCGGGGAGCTGCGGAGCCACTGAAGCAGCTGCGGGGAGCTGCGGAGCCACTGGAGCAGCTGCGGGGAGCTGCGGAGTCACGGGAGCAGCTTTGAGAAGCTGCAGAGTCACGGGAGCAGATCTTGGAAGCAGCGCAGGCTTGGGCGCCGCTGGAGCAGCTCTGGGAAGCTGCGGAGGCTTGGGCGCCACTGGTGCAGCTCTGGGAAGCTGCGGAGGCTTGGGCGCCGCTGGAGCAGCTCTGGGCAGCTGCGGAAGCTTGGGCGCCGCTGGTGCAGCTCTGGGAAGCTGCGGAGACACTGGAGACCCCGGAACCATGCAGGACAGATGAGGTGGTCGAACTTGAGGTGGTTCAAATCTGGACTGGATTTTTGCCAGGAACTTGGTATGAGTAACCATGTCTGGGTCACCACTATCCCATAGAGGAGTAGCCCAGTCCAGCGCTTCTCCAGTGAGCAAAGAAAAAACGCATGCCAACTTAGAGCGTTCAGGGGTGGACTGGGAGGATGTCAATTTGATGTACAACGAGCACTGGACAACAAAACTCCTGCAAAAATTGGGGTTGCCATCAAATTTGTTTGGCATCAAAAAATCTGTTCCAGAGTTCGCTGCCGAAAAACATGGCTGGGGGACAGAAGCAACAGGAGGAGTCACAGGAGACTGCTGCTGGAAGGCAATAAACCTCAAGGTGGCAGCGAGTTTATCCAAGAGTTCTTTTTGCGCAGCAATCCCTTGGGACTGCTGGGCAATAGTGCTGGGAAGGTCACCCAGAAGCAGGTATGGATCCTTGACACTGTCCATGGCTTTGGCAGAGATCATGACCTTGGCGGAGTCCATGGCCGGATCTTACTGTCACAGTCTCAGGGGAATAGTCCCTTAGGACTAAGTAAGTGGACTCCCTGGACCACCGCGGGAGATAACAACCTTAGCCACACCCAGGAGTGGAGTCTAAGCGAACTCCTGGTCTTCGCCAGAGCCCGCCGCAAAGCGGGATGGCCGGCAGGATGGCCGGCAGGACCCCTGAAGAACGTCTGGCAGGACCTCTGAAGGATGGCTGGCAGGACCTCTGAAGGACGGCTGGCAGGACCTCTGAAGGACACTAGGGTACTGGACCACCACAGGATTGCAGGACCGCCACAGGATTGCAGGACCACCACAGGATTGCAGGACCGCCACAGGATTGCAGGACCGCCACAGGATTGCAGGACCGCCACAGGAATGCAGGACCGCCACATTACGGTGACGCGGCATGCATTCCGAAAAACCGGAAGTCAGGTGATCTGAAAACCGGAAGTCATGTGACCGGAAGTCAGGTGATCCGAAAACCGGATCGGAGGGCCACCTACCTGCTCCTCTGGTTTGAAACATTTTTGGGACTGCCACATACAGGCACTCATCTATTCCATTTTACTGCAGGGCCACCTACCTGCTCCTCTGGTTTGCACCTCCTCCTCCTCCGAATTACCATCCGTGGGCATGGCGCCATCAGGCGGTAGCTCTAGGCACAGCAGCAGTGCCGTCGCTAAGCGACAGCAGGGTCACTCTGTCATGGCCATGCTGTTGCCCATAATTTTGGCATAATGGTGCGATTAAGCAGCCTCAGAGGCATCCATGCATGCTGCCCCTGCTGTTTCCTGTCCATTTCCGTGGTGTTTCCATCCTTTTCTGAGGTTCCCAGGTGTTTGGCCAAGCTTCCCTGTGCAGAGCCTTGGTCCCCTTGAAAAATGCTCGAGTCTCCCATTGACTTCAATGGGGTTCGTTATTCGAGACGAGCACTCGAGCATCGGGAAAAGTTCGTCTCGAATAACGAGTACCCGAGCATTTTAGTGTTCGCTCATCTCTAGTAAAAACCTTTTTCTTTTTACTGATCACAAGATCCGCTCTGGGTTTAATTTTTAACCTTATTATATGCTGAGGTGATGAGTCGTTCGTTAAATCCTCTGGTATTTGTTTTGCAACACTTTACTAATGTTCTAAATAGAGATGAGCACTAAAATGCTCGGGTACTCGTTATTCGAGACAAACTTTTCCCGATGCTCGAGTGCTCGTCTCGAATAACGAGCCCCATTAAAGTCATTGAAGGGGACCAAGGCTCTGCACAGGGAAGCTTGGCCAAACACCTGGGAACCTCAGAAAAGGATGGAAACACCACGGAAATGGACAGGAAACAGCAGGGGCTGTATGCATGGATGCCTCTAAGGCTGCTTAATCGCACCATTATGCAAAAATTATGGGCAACAGCATGGCCATGACAGAGTGACCGAATGAGGCTAGATAGCATCTAAAACATGCAATAATTGACCCTGACCCTATAGGGGACGGCATGCAGAGCGTTAAGTGAAAAGATTTATTTAGTATATAAACCAATAAAAGCAAAACGCGTTTCGGACCCGGAACGGATCCTTCGTCAGTTGCATAAATCTGTTGACATACATGCAGCTTTTTAAAGTGGTTTTGGCGCGGTATGATCACCGGTTATGGAGACCGGGCAGACCAATTAATGGATTGCAGTGATAGTCGATAAAATTTACAAATATTTACACAAATACAATAAATAAATAATAAAATACACAACTTATATATATATGACCTATTTACAATGGTACCTTTATATTGCATCCTGAATGTAATCAATTTATGATGCGATGGCAGAATAAATGACTGGACGGTCGTGGAGCAGGATATGGAGAAATCCTAGTCCGTAGAGACTGGCGAAGGATTAAGAGGAACTATAAATGGCCTATTGGCGGACACAACTACAACTACGGATGCTGGCAGGGGACAAAAAGGCGTTAAATGGATGCGATGTCTGAATACAGATGCTAATTAGGTGGGGAATTACGTGACCTGAGAGATGGATAGAGCATTCTGGAATGAGTTCTGATTATGTTTAATGAAATTGCAGCATAAACAGCTGCAATAGGAAAGCTGTTTATGCTGCAATTTCATTAAACATAATCAGAACTCCTTCCACTCCTACCAGACAAAGGAATCATTTAGTATCAAAACAAATATGTCCTGCCAATCACGGTTTGTCATCTACCTCATAGATTGCCAATGTGGACTACAATATGTAGCCTCAGGGGTTGACTTTGGTTTGGATGCATTTTAAAAAAACAAAACAGGACTTGTGTGTGCTGCTCACTCCTAAGCTCTCAGCCCCCACATTTGTGCTCCTGTACTGCTCTCTCTCCCACTGATGTCAGCTTACTAGGCTGTGAGCTCGGTGAAGGAGGAGGAGGGAGGAGCTGTACAGGAGCACAATGGTGGAGCTGAGCAGTCTACAGCACAGACAAGTCACTTGATTTTTGAAATGCATCCAAACCGCAGCCAAAGGATTCTGTCAGGGTGCAAGGTAAGCTGTACTACACAATTATATTGTAATGCAAATGCTGTAATGGGTTTCTACAACCTGTCTTTAAGAACAGCTAATCTAGTTTTAAACAAATCACAAACCTTTCTAGGGGCACATGAATCTTAAGTCTGTTTTTGTGCCTGTTTTTTATTCTGTATGACTTTTCTAGTCAGATGTATATTGTACTGGTCAGATGTGTATTGTATAGTTGATTTTCCTTATTAATACATGTAGAATTTGAGGAGCTAAGGTTTTTAGTGAATTTGAGATTTTTTTTTAAACAAAAGTCACAAAAAGATTTCCAAAAAGTTGCAAACAGCTCCAAGCTATTTCCAAGGAGACAGGTGTGAATATGCACAAATAAGAATATGAGGCTTTTCTGCAATTTATTTTAAAAAAAAGTTGCAAATTTCATATATGGAATCATGTGATGGTTCAGGAAATACTGCTCATAACTAGACCACAACAAACTTTGAAGGGAGATTATTTTGGCCGCAAGGTGTTCCGGCCTTTAAAAGTTGCAAAGAAAGAAGTAAACCAAACCAAAAATTAGATCCGTGTGCCCCTTTGTGTTTCTGGTATGAAACTCCACTGAAGCAAGTGACTGAAAATATGGAATAAATCGGTACAATGCTGCCATCTAGTGTTCATCAGGATCAAAACAAATTCAAATTATCGAATTCAACCTAAATGTTCTGTAAAGGAGGTGCATATATTACAAGCAGCGGATTTGATCGTATAGATTATAAACTCTTGAGCTACTCTATGATGTATTTTTTTTTATAGTTATCCCATGATTTGTAAATTGCTGTGAAATGTGATGGATCTACATAAATAAGTAGGTTATATGCTCTATTGCTCTATGTTTAATACAAATCCTAAAACACCAATCCAACCTTCTTTACACATCATGGGGCATATTTATCAGGACCTGACGTGGCGCAGAGGCCCTGAAATAATTGCAAATGCTAGCTTATTGCTTGCACTTGCGATCATTTGCCCCAATACGCCGGGGGGCGGCCGGCCGAGCAGAGGGCGTTACTGTCCCCGCGCCTGCGCACTTGCTGCCGCTGAATAGTCGCCGGCAGCGTTTTTTTCTATGCCAGGCCCTGCCCGGCATAGGATAAACGCTTCGCAGCCTCCCGCCCCGATACATCAAGAGGCGGAAACCTGGCGCACAAGCGGCAACGTATGATAAATATGCCCCCTTGACTTAAATGTACACCAGTCCTATGCATACAGGACATGGCATACACCGGCCTTTATCTGCAGGGATTAAAACAACAGTAGCACCTAAATCAACTATTCTTTGAGTAGAGTATGTTGTTGGCATTAAGCACATAGAGCAAAATAAATAAATGGTATCTGCTATACAAGCAGAAGGACCTCGCCTAACCCTCTCCCTGACACAAGCTGTGACAAGCACAATTCATAGATGTAGCCTACTGTTGCCCCCCCCCCCCCCCCCCCCCCCCCCCCGCCCCCTGCCCCTCCCCCCGAACCCTCAGCAAAAGACCCTGACTACAGACAGTGCTGAGCACATTGTGGGATCACTGCAGTTGATGGCTGCATAAAATGGGGTCCTATACAGAGGGGTGAGGGTTAGCTACATAGAGGGTTTGGGGAAAAAGGGGGCCTTAGTGTAGAGGGATAGGGATTAATTATACAGATGAGGGGTGGGGGAGAGGGTGGCCAGTGGGGGAGAGGGTTCGCTGTGGATAGGGGCCCAGTACAGACGGGTGAGAATTTACTTTACAGAGGAGGGAGAGATGGGGCACAGTACATAGATACATATTCATAAATGGGATGCTGTATGTAACTTTAGTACTGAGGTGCTGTATGGTTCAACAACAGATTGTTGTTCAGATATAGATGCATACAAGACTTATTTCAGTATGTGTTTTCAGAAAATCAGTACACATCTAGGTCATTGAAGGAGATAAACAATAACAGAGCAATGGCTTAACCCCTTAATGACCGCCCTATCGGGTTTCTACGGCAGTCATTAAGGGTACTTCTTCTGACGCGACGCCTTTCTACGGCGCCGCGTCAGAAGAAGATTTCGGGACATCGGGTCAGTATAGTGCCGGTGTCGGGCTGTGATATCACAGCCCAGACCCGGCACTAACACCCGGGATCGGAAAAACTTTGATCCCGGGTGTTTAACCCCTTACACGCCGCGGTTGATGTCAAACAGGTGCACTGCTCATTATATCCTTAGTCATGTGATGTCACACGGGTGCACGGCTCATTTTATCCCTGGTCATGTGATGTCTCACAGGTAACAAAGGTACCCCTTTAAGGAGGGACAGGGAAAGAGGGGTAAAAGGAAGCACTATGAAAGACCAAATTGAGTCTGAATAATTGCAGTAAAAAATACTTTATTGATGACTATTTAAGACATAATGATAAAAGCAGGATGAGAATCCTCAGACAATGCTGAGGGGGAATGACAGTGCAAGGCGGCGACAACAATTGAGAAAGTCGTCACCCCGGGCAGACATAGGAGGAATTACACATGGACAAGGCATGCACATGTAATGGGTAAGGACAGAAGGTACATATAATGAAGGCACCAGGTGTAAGGTAACACACAGCTGCTTAACATGCATAAACATAGGTAATGTGCACAAACAGGTAGAGATAATACCTTACCAAATATATATATATATTGTAGGGGTTCAGCTCAAAATTGGGGGTCGGCAATGACAAAGCTCTCATCGATAACAGGATTCAAGTTGAAACTGTGCATTTATTCCAAAAAAAACAGCAGTATCAAACAAAACATCAAACAAAATCCTTGCCTGTCCGGCTCTAACTATACACTTGGCGGCCCTCACTAGCCACTGGAGGGCTTCTCCATGCCAGCATGAAACATACGTTCAGTAACCCTTTGTCACATATGAGAACACATATGAGAACACATTTGGCAATACATTTTCTTCCCCCACAGAAATGCCCATGTTATCATTGTTCCTTGTCAACACAGGAAATAATTGGTCGATATTAGCAAATACATTATTGTTGCTCAACACTGGTATAGTCAAAACATTTTCTGTGTTACCATTGGCTACAACATTGACATGTGATTGCACATTTTCCTCACACAGTGAATTTTCACTATTACCAGCCACAACCTCTTGGGGCACCCTTGAGCACTTAGAATTGTTGAGCACAGATGTGTTTATGTCATTTTCCACCACCTCTAGAGCAGCTACCACCAAGTCTGCAGACTCTGCACTGTGAGGTTGCAGGTGTACACCAGAGGCATACTGGGTGACATTATTATCACATAGCATCTCATTACACACATTTTTATCATCAGGTAAAGACTCTATAGGTACAGGTTCTTTTTTAGAGATCACAGCATTTTCTGGGGAATTTGTCTCCTGGGGATAAACATCAGGGTTAAAAAGGACATCATTTTGTCTAAGAATTTCCCCACAGAACTTGAAATCTCTGCCTAGCACAATCTCCACTCAATATCATCAGATTTAATAAGTTCATGTTTCACTGTTCCAAACTCAGTCTCAAAGTCTAAAGTCACCGTCTTGTGGGTCTCATGAACAACATTCAGAAACAGTATTAGTTCTGGCCTGATTTTCGAAATCTTTTGGTCTGGAACCAACCAAACCCTTAATGGGATTCCACCCACAGTACATTCAAATGTCTTTCTTGGAGGTTGCACCTGTTGTACCATTACAGGTCCAGGAGTTTAGTTCCCTCTGACCACATCATACTTCTGCTCAGAACCAGCAGATAACAATTAAAGGACAATCAATGGAATCGTGCCCAAGCTTCTGGAAACACGCACACTTCACCAGCCCTTTGGTTAGTCTGTGGTTAGTGTGTACCTCTGGCTTTCACAAGCCCACTGTAACATTATTTTTCACAGTGTTTACACTCCTCCCAGCTCCCTTAAAACCCCAAACAGTCTCACCAGGAACTCCCGGATGGTTCACTTTACATGGGATTTGGTGTCGGTGCTGGCATATATGTAGCAATTCCTCTGCTGCTGAAAATCGTTCCCATATGTCCAGGCATTTTTGAGATTGGTTGCTTGTAGTAACAGTATTACTCCTTCTATATGGCACCTCCAACAAAACAATGGGCAACAGGACATTCTTTCACGCAGTGATCCACCAGTAGACATCCCCAACATGGCTCCTGTTGGTTGCCCATAGCAACAGTACTCTTACTCCTTGCATCTGGACCTTTAGACGGCACAGCCATTTTTATCGCAGCCAGTGCGGAACGCTGGAAAACCGGGTACCCTTCCAAACCAGTATGGGACCTCTCAGTAGAAGTTGCTTTCAGTGCTGCCATAATGCCACTAAACTTTTCCATCATCAGCTGGAACATGGCTCAGGTCCTGGGAAGGGTGGGCTGCCGAAGAAGGTGGGTCCCTGTGTCTTGTGGCTATAGCTGTTGTTACACATCTGGTCGCACCTGCCGTGCACGCGTTTGTTACGCCACTTTAAGGAACGGAAAGCTCTGTGTTCATGGAAGAACCAACAGAACCTTCAAGATTCAAAGAAGAGGAAGAATGGGCCAAAATCTTACCTGTGCAATAGATACAACTAGTTTTGAAGCTTTTGAAGCTGTCATCACCAGCACAGGCTTTTGTACAAAGTATTAAATACTTTTCAATAAATGTGTTCAATATATTTTCATATTTTCTGTGTCATTTCTCATTAAAACACATTCATAACTTAATTTATGGACATCCTTGGTCTGGGGTTGAACTTATTTTGCAATGTACATTGAATGGGTTATATATATATATATATATATATATATATATTACACTCACCGGCCAATTTATTAGGTACACCTGTCCAACTGCTCGTTAACACTTAATTTCTAATCAGCCACATGGCGGCAACTCAGGGCATTTAGGCATGTAGACATGGTCAAGACAATCTCCTGCAGTTCAAACCGAGCATCAGTATGGGGAAGAAAGGGGATTTGAGTGCCTTTGAACGTGGCATGGTTGTTGGGGCCAGAAGGGCTGGTCTGAGTATTTCAGAAACTGCTGATCTACTGGGATTTTCACGCACAACCATCTCTACAGAGAATGGTCGGAAAAAGAAAAAACATCCAGTGAGCGGCAGTTCTGTGGGCGGAAATGCCATGTTGATGCCAGAGGTCAGAGGAGAATGGGCAGACTGGTTTGAGCTGATAGAAAGGCAACAGTGACTCAAATCACCACCCGTTACAACCAAGGTAGGCAGAAGAGCATCTCTGAACACACAGTACGTCGAACTTTGAGGCAGATGGGCTACAGCAGCAGAAGACCACACCAGGTGCCACTCCTTTCAGCTAAGAACAGGAAACTGAGGCTACAATTTGCACAAGCTCATCGAAATTGGGCAGTAGAAGATTGGAAAAACGTTGCCTGGTCTGATGAGTCTCGATTTCTGCTGCGACATTCGGATGGTAGGGTCAGAATTTGTCAACAACCTGAAAGACCATGGATCCATCCTGCCTTGTATCAACGGTTCAGGCTGGTTGGTTTTGGTGTCATGGTGTGGGGAATATTTTCTTGGCAGTCTTTGGGCCCCTTGGTACCAATTGAGCATCGTTGCAACGCCACAGCCTACCTGAGTATTGTTGCTGACCATGTCCATCCCTTTATGACCACAATGTACCCAACATCTGATGGCTACTTTCAGCAGGATAATGTACCATGTCATAAAGCTGGAATCATCTCAGACTGGTTTCTTGACAATGAGTTAACTGTACTCAAATGGCCTCCACAGTCACCAGATCTCAATCCAATAGAGCATCTTTGGGATGTGGTGGAACAGGAGATTCGCATCATGGATGTGCAGCCGACAAATCTGCGGCAACTGTGTGATGCCATCATGTCAATATGGACCAAAATCTCTGAGGAATGCTTTCAGCACCTTGTTGAATCTATGCCACGAAGAATTGAGGCAGTTCTGAAGGCAAAAGGGGGTTCAATCCGTTACTAGCATGGTGTACCTAATAAAGTGGTCGGTGAGTGTAAATCTAGTATATTTATTTTGTTTAATTCTTTTTTATTTGGATTTTTCAAAGTAAAACTAGTTTACAAACATGACAATGAAGGTAATATAACATGTATCACTGGAGTTGTTTTTTCACAAGTCATTTATACATTACACTTATGATAATTTTCTCCCTTCGTTATATAAGATTTATGAATGACATCCAATCAAGCGTTTCTTGCATGTTATTAGCTCTTAAGTTGTAGTTACTTTTATTCTGTAATATAGTTTGGAAAAAAGAAAAGAGAAAACAGCCTGCTGAACAACCAATTGAACTAACGAAACAAAACAAATCTCACATGGCTACTTTATTACTTATTATTTTATCAGTTCTATTTGTGGTTCTCATAGACCGTCATTTATGTTTTTACCTCTCTAGACCCAACCTGCACTTCTACTATTCTAGTTCGCATTCAGGTGCATAGGGGATGTCTTTCCCATGGAGCCCATATCTTATGAATGGGTTGATGACTAAGCCAACCATATGCCAGTGCTTTTTCTATGCCATACACTTTGTTCACCTCTTCTATATATTCATTGATCAAAGGAGGGCTAGTTCTTTTCGAGTTTTTGGATATTATTCCTCTCGCCAGTGTGAATAGTTTGCAAAGTAAGATCTTGTTGTCCTCGGCAGATACGCGAGGTTGTGACGTCATGACGTGACGTACGTGACGTGACGCCACTGCCGCTCCTCCCCTTCCGTGCATGGATCTCGCTGCCCGACCCCGAACGAGTGCGGCCCGCCGGGAGTACGCGGCGCCTGGTGGTCCAGACACGCTGACACGCTGAAGTGGGCTTTCACGGCCGGACCTCAGAGCTTATAGGCAGATCGCTGGACCATGCCGATATTGCGAAAAATATAGTTGGAATGCCGATGGGGATGAGGAGGCGAACGGAGTTGTGAAGCGCTAATCGATGAGGGGACTCTGCAGTGCGCTGGAGAATGCCAGGAAACCGGAGTGAAATAAGGAAACTGTACTGCGTGAGGCAAACCACACAGCCTGGTGTCAAGCTGAACCTGCAGTGGTCCGCGGTGTTCACTCTGTGGGGGTCTGGTAAGACGGAATGTACTTCTATTCATACTGACTCAAACTAACCCCTTGTTTGTCCTGAGTCGGTTCATTGTGCTAACAACTAACATTTGGACACAGACTTTATTGGCACCTTCTTTTAACCATATAAACGTGTATACTGTGTGACATCCCATGTGTTCACTCAAATTTTCCTGCCAGTTACTGAGTTTGGATAACTATACCGCTGCATGAGAGCCCCGGAGGTGTGTACAGGAGGTGTAGAGAACAGATTTGGAGCTAACGGTTATCTATTTGAGGAGCGGGCCTAGCCGGGCTTGTAACAGATTGAGTGAAATTCTGTTGATATCAGCATTTATGGAAGAACATTGACCATATATGGAATGTTGTAATCTGGATCATTTCAGCAGTACAGCTGCACCAATGTGACAAGTGACTCTCTCTGTTTAAATGCCTTATTTTCCCCAGCCCAGGAAATCAGTATAATAGTAGAGTTGAACCTGTATTAACTTGCATACGCCCTGGGAAGAAGGGAGGCTGAGGCCTGTGATCGTAGCTAAAGAGGCTTTGTGATATAATCTCTTAACGCTTGGCGGATCCTGTGATCCTGTGAGCGGTCAAGTTGGACTGTGTCTTATATCTTAACAGGTCTTTTGCCGGAGTCTTGTTTTTTTTTTTTTTTTTTCTTTTTCTTTTTCTCGGTTTTTGAAAATCAACGATAATCTGTTGATATAGCTCGCAGGAAAAGAATAAGTCTGCTGCACCTCAGAGAACCCCATTGATAGGGCTGGTAAAATGGGTCCCAAAAACGCCCAATCAAGACGGGCAAACATTCGGATTATTGGTTTTAAAGAAGATGAACAGGAAAAGGACATGGCAGATAAGATACAAAAATGGTTGATTGACATGTTCGGCACAGATGGCTTCTCCACAGCATTTGGAGTGGAGAGAGCACATAGGGTGCCATTCAAAAAATTGCCACCAGGGTCTCCTCCCAGATCTGTCCTGGTTAAGCTGATTAGTTCTCGAGATCGAGACTATATTCTGAGACAGAGCCGGGAAAAGACCTCTGAAGCATTAAGAGAGATGAAAATCTCTATTTATCCAGATTTTTCTAAAGATACGCAATTGAAGCGTGCAAGCTTCAGAAATGTTAAGAAAAGATTAAGTGAGGCTAACTTACAATATGCTCTAATGTTTCCAACCAAATTGCGAATAATATACAAGGATGGGGCATGGTTTTTTGCTACGGCCCAGGAAGCGACCGACTGGTTGGACCAACAGGGTCTTTAATTTTATGTATGTGTAGTTACTTATCTTCATTAAGAGACCCATGCTAACAGGGGGGGAGGAGGGCGTGGGAGGTTAGTTGGAGACCTGCGGAGAAGAAGATACCGTGGGTCAGTGGTTGGGGGGGGGGGGGGGGTTGGGGACCCGCTGGCTGGGGTTTTTTTTTTTTTTTTCTTTCTTTAGATGGAGAATGATATCCGAATATTAACATGGAACATTAGAGGTTCCAGTAATAGACTTAAAAGATGTCAAGTCTTTGATGTTATCAGTAAACATCTGCCAGCCATTATTTGCTTATTGGAAACCCATCTGATTGCGGATCATACCCACCGTTTCAAAAAAAGATGGATAGGAACAGAATTCCACTCATTTGGTAACATTTTTTCAAAAGGGGTATCGGTATTGATACACAGGGATGTAGATTTTGAAGTACTTAAAGTTCGCATAGACAGCTCAGGCAGGTATATTTTTCTTTATGGTCAACTTAAAGGGTTAAAAGTTATATTGGCTTTTGTATATCTCCCTCCCCCAGCTTCCTTTGATGTCTTTAATATACTAATAAAATTTGTAGAGGAACACGGTAATTGCCCTTTAATGATCATGGGAGATTTTAACATGGTAATGGAGGAGAAGAGAGACAGATTTAAACTGGCGCAAGACAAAGCCGGTAGTACCGAACAACGGAGTAAACTATCATATTTATGTGAGGATCTAGGTTGGTTGGATGTTTGGCGAAGATTGTATGGAGGCCGCAGAGTATTTTCATGTATGAGCAAATCTTATAACACTCTTTCTCGCATTGATTTCTGTTTAACAAATTCCTCCTTTTTCAGTCTAATTCGCAAGATGGTGTATGAAAGGATTATCATTTCAGATCACGCCCCAGTAATGATTATTCTAAAATCAGAGGAAAAGAGCTATAGGCGGTTTAAGTTAAACCCGTATTGGATCACAATATTACATCCAAGGCTGTCATTAGAAGAGGAGACCCAATGGTTTTGGGACTTAAATTCCACCTCATCGAATCTAGCAGCAGCGTGGGATATGTTTAAAATGTTTGTGAAAGAGTTATATTCAAAGAGAATTAAACATTCAAGGGCCGAGTTCGGCCAGAAAGAACAGCAATTAAAAGTAGAATTCACTAGGGCAGAGAATGCCCTTATAGAGGTGTCTACTAAACCTAAAGAATTTTACAAACTTAACTTAGAACCCGCAATTAGAAACCTTAAAAATAAAATTCAATGTTGGAATGGTCTATTCCTCTCCAGAGCGGACAGGATAGGTCTGATTAAGATGGTCATTCTTCCCCAAATTCTTTATTTTTTGTCAACGGCTCCTATTTGGATAGATATTTCCGTCTTTAGACTGGTAGAATCATTACTTAACAAACTAATCTGGGGAAGGAAAAAAGTTAGAATCAAGATGGAATACCTATACAAGCCTATCGGAGAAGGAGGATTAGGACTACCGTTTTTTCAGGGATACTACATAGCTGCACAAGTGGGTCGACTGATAAATTGGAAGGATAATGACTTGTATATTAAATTGATACAGTTAGCAGGAGGGAAAGCAGAGAATATACTGGAGTTACTGGAGAGTTTTTGGTTGGGAAAGATAACACCTGGAAAGGGGATCCTCGGGAACACATTAGGGAAAGTCTGGAAATGTTTTAAGAAAATGTTACAATTACAAGGATATTTGCAGGAGACCCCATTATGGGACAATAGTAATCTAGCTGAACTGATGAAGATACCGGACATACCCTTCTGGCAGAAATTAGGGATTAACTATGTCTCCCAAGTAATGGTAGAAGACCAAATGATGTCCTTCTCCACATTACAGGATAGATATGGGTTAAAGGGAAGGGATTGGATTCGCTACCGACAATTAGCACATGCAATAAAATATAATACACGCTCCATTAAATGGCACTTAGTCACGCATATATGTTTGGATTTTATTAGAAACTCAGTAAATCCGAAGAAGGGTGTTTCTATGATATATAAATTTGTAAGAAATAGTTTCACTAATAGTATTAAACATAAATCACGAAGTAAATGGGAAAGTGTAATAGGAGTGTTTGATGACAAAGAATGGGGCGAGGTGCACAAAAATATTAAGAATGGCTCCATTAACTGGAACCATAAGATAATTCATTTTTTTTTATTCACCAGGTATATTACACACCAAAAGATCTTTTTAGAATGGGGATTAGGGAAAATTCCAATTGTTGGAAGTGTCACGTAGCAGAAGCAGATTACTTTCATTTGGTCTGGTTATGCCCGGGTATACGGTCCTTCTGGGACGCAATCTTCGAGAAAATTTCAGTAACTCTTTCTATTGATCTTAGACCTTCCGTAGGAACTGCTATTTTCGGTCTTATAGAACAAGAAACGATAAAGCAGGAATTTGGGAAATTAATTATTAAGCTAATGAATGTCGCTCTGGTTTGTATAGTTCGTAAATGGGGATCTAAGGAGTACCCCAAGGTAGATTTTTGGCAGAATCTCTCCTTACAGATTAAAAACTACGAATGTATGTGGCTAAAAAATAAAACGCTGGGACTGAAAAGAATTAAAACATGGAATGCTTGGCACTTTTCTAACTGAAGTGGTTTTTTTTGGGAGGGGGTTTATCCAGCCAGCGGGCCCAAAGGGGGGGAAGGCTCTTAATGCTTAAGCTATAGGCCCTCCGTCACTACTATAGGGTGATAAGAGATATTGATGGTATAAGGTCCAATGAGAGGGTTCCTAAAAGGAATAAAAAGGGAAAAAGGAAAAGGGCGAAGGGAGGGGAGAGGAAGGAAAGAGGAAAATAAAAACAATAATTTGATTGATGTATAAATGCTATGGATTATTGTATAATGAAATTCTTTTTGTATAATGTGCATAAGTTTTGAAAATAATAAAAAAAAAAGATCTTGTTGTCCTCTATTAATTGAGGGATTTCAAGATGTAGCAATGCTTGTGCCGGATTTTTATGTAAGACCTGAGATATTATCTGTACAATGATATTATATACTTGGGTCCAATAGACTTGAATTTGTGGGCATTCCCACATTATGTGGAAAAGCGTCCCTCTATTTCCACAACTCCTGCAACAAAGGGGGGAGGACCCGGGGAACGCTTTTTGGATCCGATCTGGGGTAAAGTACCAGTGCAGGGATATTTTTAAAGCATTTTCTACTACGGCACTGCTTTTTAGGGCATTATGGGTGATCTTTAGTGCTTCCCTCCACTCCCTATCTGAGAATTGACTCTGTAATGTTTTTTCCCATCTTTGGAACGGAGGGGATTTTGTGAAAACCCTAGCTCCTGTCAGGTGACTGTATATAGGGCGTAGTCCTTGTTTTGTTACTTCTAATAGTGGAAGGAGGCTTACATCTATTTTGTGTTTCTTTTTCACTAGCTCAGTAATAAAGTGTTTCACTCTTAGGTATAAGAATATGTCCCTCAACGGAAGATCATATTTGCTGCGCAAGTCTTCAAATGGAATTATGGTTCATTCTCTACACAGTTGAGATAGTTGGACAAACCCTTTGCCTTCCAGTGCTTAGTATAAGGTCCTTCTAGCCCTATGTCGATCAGTTCAATAGGTATAATCGACAAATCCACTGTTTTGTCAGGTCCTTTAAGAAAGAATTCCTTCCAACATGATCCCCGGAGGGGGCATTCCACCATTTCTCTGCACTGGTAAGTATAGAGGCTTGGTAATATGCCTTGATATCTGGCAACCCCAATCCACCTGCATATTTGTGCTTAATCAGAATGGCTCTAGCAATTCTCGGTTTACAACCACCCCAAATACACTGAGATGCTATAGATTGAGCTTCTATAAAGAATCGGTTAGGTACTAGTATCGGTAAAGTATGAAATAAGTACAATAGCCTAGGGAGCAACAACATTTTAAATGCGGCTATTCTTCCTATCCAAGACACTTCAGATTTTTGGATATGTGCTGCTTCTTGTTTTATTTTAGTTAAGAGGGATAGATAGTTATGTTTATATAGTTTACTATATGAACTTGTGACTTCAATTCCCAGATATTGAATGTATTCTGTTTTCCAGTCAAACGGATATTTAGTTTTCAGTTCTTCCAAGTAGGATTTAGGAATAAACATGGGCATAGCTTGTGTTTTTTGGGTGTTTAATTTATAGTATGATAATCTACTGAATTCCCTTAGTGCTTCCATTGTCCTTTCCAAAGATTTTTCTGGAGATGTCAAAGACAGAATGATGTCAACAGCATAAAGGGAAATAAGGTGTGATCTATCTCCTACTTTTATGCCCTGTATCTCCGGCTGATTTCTTAACATTACTGCTAGTGGTTCTAACGAGATAATAAAAACTAGCGGGGACAGAGGGCACCCCTGACGTGTGCCGTTGGTAATCAAAAAGGGGTCTGACAAAACTCCATTTGTAAACACTCTCGCTGATGGTTGAGAGTATAAGGCTTTGATGGCCCCCCAGCATATTCCCCTCAATCCCCATCATCTGTAGCGCCGAGAAGGCATACGACCAATGAATCCGGTCGAACGCCTTCTCGGCATCCAAAGCCAACAGAATGGAGGGTGTCTTCCCCTTCTCTATGAGATGGGTCAAATTCAGGATTCTCCTTGTATTATCCTTAACCCTGTCTACCCTTAACAAATCCTGTCTGATCTGTGGTAATCAGAAAGGGGAGAAACTTCATCAATATCGTTGCTAAAATTTTTGCGTAGATTTTAATCTCTACGTTAAGTAAAGAGATTGGCCTAAAATTTTGGGGTAGGTCTGGCTTCTTGCCCGGTTTAGGTAAGGTTATGATCAATGCTTGCTGATTTTCAGCCGGTAGATCTCCTTTACTTATTGCTGAGGAGAGCATACGCATCATTAGGGGAGTAACAAGGTGGGAGAATGTCTTGTAGTATTCCCCTGTTAACCCATCAGGCCCCGGGGACTTGTTAGCTGGCGTTGCTTTGATTGCCCTTAGAACTTCGGTTTCTGATAAAGGAGCATTAAGTTCCTCCGATTGTGTTGGAGTCAGACGTTTTAGGTTCTGCCTTTTTAAAAATGCCTGTATTTCTTGTGGTTGAAATGTAAAGGGGTCCTCTTTTAAGTTGTATAAGGAAGCATAATATTCCTTAAATCTATTGGCTATCTCTAGGGGATGCGTAATTTTCCCTGGGCTATACGGGTGCATTAGATAGGGAATTTTTGCCCTTAAGTGTCAGGCTTTCAGTTGGGAGGCTAAAAGTTTGCCGCTTTGTTACCTTGCGCATAATATAATGCTTTGGTTTTTTGCAATTTTCTCTCATAAAAGAATAAGAGAAGTGATCGCAGCCTGTCTCTCAATTTTCTCAGGGTTTCTGCTAGAATCTGTGAGGGGCCCGTTTTATTTTGGGTTTCGACTCTCTGGATTTCATTTAATATCTCCATAGTTTGGGCTGCTCTTTGTTTTTTAATTATGTGTCCCAGTCTAATTCCCGTCCCCCTGACAAACATTTTATGAGCATTCCACAGAGTGCTTGGGGTGGTGGAAGAGTTCTCATTGTTATTCAGGGACTCAACTAATTCCCTTTCTAGTGTTTGCCTATGTGTCGTGTGCGATAGGAGGTATGGGCTACATCGCCATAGATAAGTGGGGGAACTTGATTGATCTTCTGAGATTTCTAAAGTAATGGGTGCGTGGTCTGACCACGTTATGTTTTCAATTGTGCTGTTAGTTGCTTGCATAAGGGAAGGCGCGTCAATTATAAACATATCAATTCTTGTATAGGAGTTATGAACGGGAGAGTAAAAGGAGTAGTCCCTCTCAGTACTATGCTGTGCCCTCCAAGCATCATATAAGCTGTTTTTCCACCATAAGTCGTTCAAACCCCCACCATGGTGTGTATTTGTTGATGTACAATCTAGATGCGGGTCCGAGATCGCATTGAAATCCCCACCCATAATTAAGTTCCCTTGTTTGTGTTTTTCTGCTAATCTTACCATTTTCCCAGCAAACTTAGTCTGTCTAGAGTTAGGAGAGTAAACATTTATTAAGGTATAAGGAGCATTGTTAATTAGGCATACTAGTACTATGTATCTTCCCATTGGATCAATGATTGATTTAATCTCCTGAAAAGCCACAGAGTTTCTTATTGCTACCATTACTCCCCTACTCTTTTTACGGTAGTGTGACCAGTAAATATGTGGGAAGGTTGCGTTCTTGACCCTGTGTGCATCTTTTTCGACAATATGGGTTTCCTGGATAAAAATAACGTCGCTTGATAGCGCCTTAGCTTCTGCCCACATCCGAGATCTCTTGTAGGGGATGTTCAATCCCTTAACATTCATAGATGTAATTTTTAATACCATAACCTAGCAAAGTATAGTGTGCAATGAGTTCTATTGTACTTATAAGAGGCATGTAAGAGGCATGTGAGATAACCTAAAAAACAGTAACAATAATAAAACCAACTGAGATGCTTAAGCATCAACAATGAGAGCAGTGTAAGTTCAATCTGCTCTAGGTGTGGGGGTAGTAAGATTGTCCAGTTCATCGGACTAGCTGATCCCACTGATCAGCGAGTGACTGTACTGGAGATGGAATCGGGTGATTATATCCCGTACCTGTACCCCTGGCTGTCAGCTCCTCAAGTGTCCTTGTTCTTTCTTGGTTTAGCCATTCTCCATTCTTCCTCCACTCGATGAGGTCTGTGTTCCCGTGATGGTGCCGGTATATCAGACGTTGATATTCCCCAAGCGTTGAGAAGCTTGCGGCCCTCTTCTTCATTGTTGATTACTTGGGTTCTGCCATTTCTGGATACAAGAAGCCGAGTGGGGAAACCCCATTTGTATGGGATTTGGTGGTCTCTCAGCTTTGCGGTGACGGTCGCCAGCTGTCTGCGGGCCCTTAAGGTGGGAGCAGATAGGTCTATGAAAAGCGAAATGTCCTGGTATGGAGAAGGAAGAGGGTTGGTTTCATGTGCTGCTTCCATCACTTTTTCCTTCACCGAAAAGAAATGCACTCTAATGAGGACATCTCTTGGAACAGTTTCATCTAAGTGTTTGGGTCTGGGCAGTCTATGTGCCCTGTCGATCTCCAGCTCTTGATTGGAGCAGCTTGGGACCAGGGTTTTCATTAGCCCTTGGATATATTTTGGAAGTTCCTTTGGAGATATCAACTCTGAGATGCCTCTGATTTTGATGTTGTTACGGCGGGACCTATCTTCTAGGTCCGCCATTTTAACTTGCATGCGTTTTAGCTCTTCTTCAAGTTCATAATGTGCGTCTATTAGGGCATTGTGAGATGTGGCAAATTCACCCATTTTATTTTCAACATGGTGTACTCTATCTCCTACTTGGGAGATTTTAGTAGAAAGCGGGTGCAGTAAAGAAGTAATGTCTCTTTGAAAAGAGCGTCTCAGTGCCCCTAGCATGCGCTTCATTGCCGATTCAGTTGTGACGCTGTCTGAGGCGGGAATCTGAGCAAAAGCATCTAGCTCCTCGTCTCCTTCACTATCTTCTGTCCCTCCCGGTCCTGCCGGCGTTCTGATAAGCTCCTGGCTGCTGTGTAACCTCGGACGTTGTTTCACCAGGCTCTGAGAGGGGGACCCGTCTACCTCCTCATCTCTCTCCCGTGTCCCTTGCTGGGGCAGCCTGTGTAATTGCTCGGGCAGTGCCGGTGGGGATTCGCTGGAGTCACCCCAGGTAGGTGTATGAAGGTCTTTTCTTACCGGCGATGTCGGTGCCGAGGAAGATCTTCTCGGTTGGGATGCCGTCTCTCTGGCTCTCTGCGCGGTAAGTGTGGCGCGCTGTGACGAAGGAAGTTTCCCCTCACTGAGGCTGTCGCCATCTTGACTGAGCTCCGCGACTGGAGCAAAGTAGAAATTCATCAATTTATGTGGTCTGATATTGTTTTTTCTTTTCTTTGTCATCTTCTGAAGAAGTGCTGTTCGGTAATTTATCAGAATGGAGGATTTTCTGACAAGGATAGCTATTCTTTGTCGCTTTATGCAGGGTTTAGTGCGGGAGCTCTGTCCTCAGACGTCCATACAGCACCGCAGCCAGGCCACGCCCCCCAATCTAGTATATTTATAACGAGAGCAAACTGTATGTGTTTTACTTCAGAGGGTCATAGTTGGAAGAACTTATTTTTAAACCCCATTCTGCAAAATTCTGGATAATACAATTATCGTACAGCATACAAATGTAACAGCATGACTCTTTTATGCATATGGTGCAACATCTCTTTGGCTACAGAAAAGATAATAATGTTAAATATCAACACAATACTGGAATTCCAGAGAGAAATATCTTAGATGATTTGATGAAGTTCTGGAGAATATCACACTGAAGACAAGCTCCAATGCAAATACACACAAATAGGTAAATGTATCTCATTCACATTACCCATATTCAAACACTGATTAAAATAGATAAGCATTATAAAAAATTCATAGTTTAAAGAAGATTTACCATAAAAAGCAAGCTACCAGGCTATCTGCAAGCTATAAAGTATGGACATTTACTAATAGATCAATGCACGGTGATTGTTAGCAAACTTATAGAACAAGAATCATTACAGAGAAAAATGCAAGCAATCTAAGTTGAGCTATCTCATAACACATATATTCAACAGAATCACATCTTAACTCTCAGCAACCTTTTAAAGAAAATATGATTTGTTTCTTCCATTTAACACAACTGTAGGCAACTTTATGCACTATTTCTGAAGATACTAAAGGGGTTGTTTAAATGTCATTTTATATGGAAAAGATAGGTGACATCATGCTGATCTGTGTGGATCACAAGAACAAGGGTCCATTTTTCCCAAAAGAATGGATCAACTGGTCAAGTATGTGTACTGTCATTATATTGACTGTTTATGAACTGCAGTTGGGCCAAAAAGCGACTCACATATATTAGTGTTTTTGAAGAAAATACATTTGCAATATAATCATATTGGGGCACAATTACTTACCCGGTCCTTTTGCGATCCCGCGGTGTGTTGTCCGACGAGGATTCGGGTCCAGCGCGATTCACTAAGGTCGTGCGTTCCTGCAGGTGTCGCTGCTGCACCGAGGTCCGCTGTAGTTCACCTTCTTCTTCCCGATGCATGTGAGAGCTTGATCTTGCGTCACATTTTGTTTTTTAAATTCTGCAGTTTGTCCGACGGCCACGCCCCCCGCTTTATGTCGCGTGGAAGCCGGTGCCGATGCGCCACAATCCAATCGCGTGCGACAAAAACCATGGGAAATTCGGAGCATAATGGCGCAAAACGGAAATATTCGCGAAAACCTGACGGAATGGCGATCCATGGACCCTTAGTAAATGTACCCCAATGAGTTAAAACTCAGTTAAAATGAATCACATCGCAATTTGGTAATTTATTTTGATTATTTAGTGGTAGTATGTTACTTTTTTCGGTCCAGAAAATAATACAGGAAGCTTTTTTACTCTCAAAAGCTACTTGTTAAACTATCCTCTCAATAAATGAAGTGAAAATTAAGTCATATACAGTCTGACCCCCAAAGCTACAATAGAATATGCCTGTGTGTGTGCTTGTCCATGTGTATGGCAGTAGTTAAAAGAATAAACAGATTGTATAACAAAGTGTTCATTTGCTATCAGCAAGAGCTTTCAAAATAAAACACTTCCCTTCTGACTTTCAATTGGCTGACAGTCAATGCATAATGAATATTTGCTCCTGGGGACCAGCAGAAAGATGTGTGGGAAAAGTTTAATTAAAAGCTTGTCAGTACAGTTTTACCTGGGTGACATCACCTGACTGTAATCCTGCTGTTTTACTTTGTTGTCTGTAGGATTGCAGATAAAGCACTTGTTTTGCCTTCAGCTAACAATTCAGATACTTCTTGAAAACATTAGGTGTATGAAGTTATGCTGCCAGTGAAATGCAATCATATTTTTTGTTCAAATATTATAATAAGCAGCTGTTAGATGCATATGGCAACTATTTAGCAGTGTTAGAGGATCATAGATATAAAAAAAATGATTGAAATAGGAATGTATAATCAATTTAATAATATAATACACATATTAGAACAGATTTGTAAACATAAAATAATGAGAAATGCTTTTAGAGATGATCCACCTTTCTACTGCATGTTGAAGTGAGACGCACCTAATGTATTAAGATGCCTTTTACTAAATTGAACTCATCTCAAACCCTCCATGTGCCAGATGATATGTGCTAGATAAAAAAACATTGTAGTTTTGAGATATAATTTATAGCAGTCCTCTACTGTAAATTAAAGTAAATTTGCTGGGCATCTCCTAAAGCAATTAGTCCTGCTGGCCATATAAGCGGATTTTCAGAAATGCGGTGAGTTATCATTCATAAGTAATTTTCAAAACCTCCCAAACCACCTATATTATAATCTAATGCTGGTTATAGATCTTCTAGAAGTTTGTAGTGATTTTTGTAAGGTCCAGTCTACCCACCCAAAGGCTTCCTCTGTGTTAGCAGAGTTAAGGGGATGTTCTTGGACTGGGCATACTGAATCAGGTGGATGATTCACAAGGTGTTATGTATTCCTTTTCTTTGTGAAACAATTGCCACAAGATAAAAAGAGTAAGCATCAACATAAGAAAGCAAAAACATACAAGATATATCTGTGGATCTATGTGAGGGTACAGAGAATCTATTGATTCTTAGTAAGTTGCAGCATCTACTGGTATCTGGGGTTCAGTAGATCCAAATGAATGAATGTATAGAAACAGAGGGAAAATGGGAGCCTACCTCGTTGCCAGAATCCTGCCGAAAACGGACCACCATTATACCCTAGACATGGGTCAAATGATCCTTCTGCTGTGGATGAAGTACCATGAGCAAATCCCACACCTCTGCGGTTGCAGGATGGCTAAAAGAGTGTGCTAGGCCGAAAGCCCAAGATGGCGCTGTGGCAACAACAAGTGCGCAGGCCGCGGCCTCTGAATCTGATGACTCCTCTGCTGCAGAAAGAGAACCGGAGTTAACACTCAAAGAGTTATCTGCACAGCTCCTAGCAATGATTCAGCACTAAAGTGTCCCTTACCAGTAAGACAGAGGATATACGGGTGGATGTCGGGCTCCTGAGACAGGACATGCAAAAAATGAGGGAGAGTGTCAAAGACACTGAGGAGAGGATTTCCCATTTGGAAGATGATAATGCTCCAGTCCCAGCCCAGATTGCAGCCCTGGAAAAAGCACCTGAAATGTGGGCTCAGAAATCAGATGATTTAGAGAATCGACTTAGGCGTAACAATGTTAGAGTCTTTGGACTTCCAGAGAGGCTGAATGCACAGACCCAATTCTTTTTATAGAAAAATGGTTCAAGGAGTTGCTTCCTGGCTTATCCATATTTACCATATATTCTGTGGAAAGGGCCCATCGGGTCCCAGCCAAACCATCACCTCCGGGAGCACCTCCACGTCCCATGTTGGCAGGAATTCTATGCAGCAAAGATCGAGACGCCATATTGGGTGCAGCCAGGTGTATGGGCTCCATTATCTATCAGAGCAACACAGTGGGGGTCATTTACTAAGGGCCCGATTTGCGTTTTCCCGACGTGTTACCTGAATATTTCCGATTTGCGCCGATTTTCCCTGTATTGCCCCGGGTTTTTGGCCCACGCGATCGGATTGTGGCGCATCAGCGCCGGCATGAACGCAACGGAAATCATGGGGCATGGCCAAACGATAACCCGACGGATTCGGAAAAACCGCCGCATAAAAAAAAAAAAGTGTTGCGGCATACGCGCTTACCTTCACCAAGTATAGGATCGTGCACTACAGCGGGCCTACAGCGGGCCTACAGCGCAGCAGCGACATCTGGTGGACGTCAGAGGAACTGCCTTAGTGAATCGCCGGAAGACCCGAATCCACCGCACAGAACGCGATCGCGAATGGGCCGGGTAAGTAAAATTAGCCAATCTGTTCTTGGTGATAAGATGTATATTTTGGGCAAATACTTATTTTTGAAACCTCTATGTAACAGGTTTGTGCCTTCCTTATGTAAGGAGTGAACAGTAATATCCTGTGGTCCTAATTTTATTCTAATAAATGATTCAGCTCTGCTGTGAAGCGATAGTCTGCGCCTTTGCTATTCCATCTAAGGAGAAGGCATCCCCATACTACTTATACTGCGGCAATTTTATGATCTCAGTTGCTGCACTATTTTTGCTCTTTAATGAGCTGGTTATAGTTACAACATTAATCGTTAATCTTGTTTCGTCTCTCTTATAGGGACACATTGGGGCAGATTTATCAAGAGTCTGAAAGTCAGAATATTTCTAGTTGCCCATGGCAACCAATAACAGTTCAGCTTTCACTTTACCAGTGCTCATGAATATTTTAAAGGGGAGCTGTGATTGGTTGCCATGGGCAACTGGAAATATTCTGACTTTCAGACACTTGATAAATCTGCCCCATTATGTTTATTTTACTTTTTACTTGGTAACTAGCACATGTCACTTATATAATAACTACCTACAGCTATACTGATAGATTATGACACTTGCACTAATTTCATGGAATGTTAGGGGCCTGGGGGACACCCTCAAACGCAACATGGTAATGGCGGGTCTATAGCAACACACTCCCTCGATAATGTGTCTCCAAGAGACACATTTGACCCAGGCAAATACTAGGTCCATACATAGGCCCTGGGTACAATGTCCAAGACACCGCTCAGTGACATGGGAACCGGGTGTAGTAAGGATAAACTCTGAGGAACGCTATGTTTTTGTTCATGCATGGGTAAACTGACGCTCATTTGTTACCTTGGGTGTTTATAATCCCCCTGCTTCCCCTCTGACCGTATTACATGCGGCCGCATCTTTTGCTTCACAGTTCCCACAGGCTACCCTCCTGGGTATGGAGAGAATTTAATGGCCTACACGATGCTGTCCGTGATAGGTTCAGAAGTGAACAAGAAATGGAGCCCCCTGACCCCCAGATCCCTTTGGCACAACTGTTAATAGAGCTAGGCTGGTCTGATATATGGAGGTTTCGACTTCCCTACACACTTACACTTGTGATACACCTGGGCGTAATACCTCCTCTAGAATAGATTACGTATGCGGGAACGTTAGTGCGGTAGCGCTCATACATGACATTATTCATCTGCCAAGGGGTATCTCTGATTATACCCCTATTTTTGTCATTCTCCTATTTCCAGAGGTTCATGTTTTATCTAACCCCCGAAAAATTCACCCATATTGGTTCTCACTCCTGTCTGCCACTGACCGAACTCCTGCCTTAATAGCAGACTACCCAGCCTACAACCGCATGACTGATTCTCAATCCTCCTCATGGGATGCTCTTAAAATGCATATATGGTGATGCTTACAATCTGCGATCACCCATGTCAAGAGAGAGTCACGCAGGGAAAAGGCTGAATTAGCTGCTAATTGCACCCAGTTAGAGATTGCTTATTTAGCGAGCCTTCCGCTTTGAATAAAGATAAATGGTTATCTACAGGTCGACAATACTTACACTGCCTTTATAAAAAGGAAAAAAGACATATTTTTTTTTGCGTTGAGGGGGCTGCTATCACATCCAATGATGACATACAGGCAGCCTTTGCTGATTTTTTATAGAGATTCCACTCAGATAGATTGTAGCAGCCATCAATGATTACCTCTCGGTGGGGAAATGTCCTGTGCTTAGTCAATCTCAGCGTGATGTGCTGGACACCCCTTTGACTCTTGAGCCGCTCCAAGAGGCTTTAAAAACAATGGCAGAAAAAAAACAGCTCCAGATGGCCTCCCCTTGGAGATATGGCCAGATTCTACATGGCAAATATCGAGGTTATTCTTAAGCCAGATAAAAAAATAAAGAAATGTAGTTCTTATAGACTTTGTTGAATAATGACTACAAAGTCTTGACTAAGATCTTGGCATGCAGACTGAACAAAGTTATTACATCTTTGGTCCATGAGAACCAATCAGGCTTTATGCCTAGGAGGTCCACCTCTGAGAACCTGTGCAGAACACAAATTATTATGCAAATAGCTGTTGAGAATAAGGAAGACTGGTTTGAACCAAAACTATGGGTCTAGTTGCAGATAATGCAAAATCCACACATCGTGAAAGCTATACAACAAAGATAAGAAAAGTTCGATGTGTATATATGGAACAAAATATTTTATTAGTTTACATAATTGAATACACAATACATAAAAAACAGGGTTAAAAAAACTTAAAAAGCCAGACAAAAGCTGGACACAGTGGAAACAAACACACTCCCTGGCAGAAATAAAGTGCAAATATCAAAGTTAATGTACCCACTAAATAACAGCTTCAACGTGTCTATGTAAATATGAATGGTAAAGGTACAAAGTAATAGATGAGAAGCTGCAATATGATACATGCAGTGTGGGAAAGGACAATCTAAATACAAAGAAATTAGAGAGGTAACGTTACCGCTAGGTTGTAGATAGCCAAATGCCAGGGAGGAGATGAAGAGGCCCCACGCGTATCGCCTGATAAACAGGCTTCCTCAGGGGATAACCTCACCTACCACCAATGTGCCTTATATATACCTACTGCAGCTCAGAGTAGCCAGGCGGATGTGACGTCATCCACTAGATGTCGGCCCACCCACCAGTTAACAAAGCGCTCACTGATAATTTTCATATTAATACCGAAAACAGTATACAGACTGCCTCAGCATTGATACATGAGTAACTGGCGTGTCGAAATTAAACATTTATCCTAGGGTTGCGAGAAAAACTCCAGTATTTCCCTAGTCCGAAGCACGTGACCGCAACTTGGAACCACGCCGGAAGTGGAGGAGAGATATTCTGGACGTAAGGCAGCTTGCGTGTCACGTGTGTTCCACCAAACCGGAAGTGGAGGAAAAGTATAGTGCCATTGACGTAAGGGCAACGTTGCCATGGTAATCAGATGCACGGTTAGAGTGATAGTGCCTTATCGGTAAAAGACTATAAACAAAATATGTAACCCTCATCTTTTGCGTATCCTTATATAGCGCCATGATAACCAAGTAAACCATAGGTCGTAATATGTGTTAAAAAACGCTGTGCAAGTTATATATAATAAGAGTGTCAAAAATATACCAAGATACGCCATAACTATATATAATAAAAGTGTCCAAGATATACCAAGAGTAACAAAAATGTCCCTACTAGTCATAGATGGTATAATGCTGGAGGCGAAGAAATAACGACAGTAATAGAGAAACTCCTTTGCAGGCATGAGCGGCGAATATGATCCTACAAACAAAACTATGTGCAACACCCTCGCCGATGCAATGGCGAGGGAGTGTTTGCGAATACGTCCCAACTGCATATAACCACATTACACTACATGGTCCTGATAGGACATAGGGGTATTGCAGTGGTTAATCCTGCCTGGCAGGGCAGGAGTTAAGTATTTTGTATGATGCAAGATGCTATTGTCCAATGATCTGTGTTACATCCTGTCCTTTGTAAGCTGAGATGTGATTGGAGGAGCAGCCACCACCTGACCAAAGGAAGGTAATAAAACCCCCTGGCCAGGAATGTTCTGGAGAGGAGTTCTTCTTTCAGAGAGATTCAAGTGTAGGAGAATCCTAGAGATCAGTGAGTGAGTGAGTAATCTCTGTCTAGCCCATACCAGAGCAGGAAGAGCCTAGCCCCTGCCTCTGAAGAGTGGAGTCTAAGACTAGAGTTAGTGTAGTGAGGAAAAGGGGTATCATCTTACCTTTAAAGGTGATACCTGAAGCCCTACAGGACAAGCTGAAGCTTCCTACCAGGACACAGCTGCCTCCCAGCCTGCCCTCTACATCCAGGCTGGTGAACTATCTCCTGAGGCTCCCTCCAAAAGCATCTCAGCACTCCATCTACCTGTTAAAGGCACGTTGCTGCGGTTCCTGCCGGTTCAAATAAAGAACTGTAAGTTGTTTTCTTCAACTTCTGTCTCCGTCTGGTCCCTGCTAATACGGCTGCCTTCATCACCGGCACCCTGTCCATCACACAGAGACTCACACTCGGGACATCAAGGGGTTGCCCCAGGGAGATCCGCTATAGTAGCCTCTCCCTCATCTTTTCTTGCCAACACCACCCTGCTGGAGACCTGCCAGGCTGTAGGACAGCCCTCCGGTTCCCCCGTACCAAGCACCGTGACAATAGCGTGCTTAGGCCGCAACCGCCAGCCACTCCGGTACCGCGGGCCCCGGCTGTCTCCAGGCCTCACCTAAAAGGGCTAGGCCCGGTGGGGGATGTTGCATATGGTTTAACAGGAAGGTGCTGTAAAGGTAAAGCTTACATACGAGGCGTGTTAATACATGATGCGCGATGCATATGTCAGAAAGATGCTATGCAGCCCATATATGTGGGTAAAGTATATCCACAAAATACATGGCTGTCTTCGAAACCCAAGTACTGATTGTTACCCCAAGTGCAGTCTGATGATCTAGCTGATCCTAACGGTTACCTATGCAAGTGCCCCTGTGAGCATGTGATCCATGTACCAAGATGCTTAAAGATAAATATTCACTTATAAACACGACCATAGTTGGCTGTAATAAAAAATGTAAAAACTATTTTTAAGAAATTTAACTAGTTCCAGATAAGATTGGAACAGCGCTTAAGGGCTGCATATAATGTAAAAGTGCCAGTGCCAAACAGTTATTAAAAAATCACAACATACAATAGTACCAAAAAATCCTGTCAGAAAGTGTAAGCATACACAGAGCACTTGCACTTTCTGACAGGATTTTTTTTTACTATTGTATGTTGTGATTTTTTAATAACTTTTTGGCAATCTTGGTATATTTTTGACACTCTTATTTTATATAACTTGCACAGCGTTTTTAACACATATTACAACCTATGGTTTACTTGGTTATCATGGAGCTATAAAAGGATACGCAAAAGATGAGGGTTACATATTTTGTTTATAGTCTTTTAACGATAAGGCCCTATCACTCTTACCGTGCGTCTGATCACCAAGGCAACGTTGCCCTTATGTCAATGGCACTATAGTTTTCCTCCACTTCCGGTTTGGTGGAACAAACGTGACACGCAAGCTGCATTACGTCCAGAATATCTCTCCTCCACTTCCGGCGTGGTGGAACGCACGTGACACGCAAGTTGCGGTCACGTGCTCCGGACTAGGGAAGTACTGGAGTTTTTCTCACAACCCTAGGATAAATGTTCGACACACCAGTTACTCATGTATCAATGCTGAGGCAGTCTGTATACTGTTTTCAGTATTAATATGAGGGTTTCACCCTCAAAATTATAAGTGAGCGCTTTGTTGACTGGTGGGTGGGCTGACACCTGGTGGATGACGTCACATCCGCCTGGCTACTCCATCTGAGCTGCAGTCGGTATATATAAGGCACATTGGTGGTATGTGAGGTTATCCCCTGAGGAAGCCTGTTTATCAGGCGATACGCGTGGGGCCTCTTCATCTCCTCCCTGGCATTTGGCTATCTACAACCTAGCGGTAATGTTACCTCTCTAATTTCTTTGTATTTAGATTGTCCTTTCCCACACTGCATGTATCATATTGCAGCTTCTCATCTATTACTTTGTACCTTTACCATTCATATTTACATAGACACGTTGAAGCTGTTATTTAGTGGGTACATTACCTTTGATATTTGCACTTTATTTCTGCCAGGGAGTGTGTTTGTTTCAACTTTTTAAGTGTTTTTAACCCCGTTTTCTATGCATTGTGTATTCAATTATGTAAACTAATAAAATTTTTTGTTCCAAATATACACATCAAACTTTTCTTCTCTTTGTTGTAATAAGGAAGACTGGGCCTTAGCCTGCTAGATGCCAGAAGGCAAAGCGGGATGGTCTTGCGGCGGCGGGAGTCACCAGGTCGGTCCGCGACTAGGCCCACGGTGGCAGCCAAGATAGGGACCCGGGTACCACGGATGGCAGGCAGGACCACGGAAAGGCAGGCAGGCAGGACCACGGAAAGGCAGGCAGGACCACGGGAAGGCAGGCAGGACCACGGGAAGGCAGGCAGGCAGGACCACGGGAAGGACGGCTGGCAGGACCACGGGAAGGACGGCTGGCAGGACCTCTGAAGGACGGCTGGCAGGACCTCTGAAGGACACTAGGATACTGGACCGTCACTAGGATTGCAGGACCGCCAGAGGATAGCAGGACCGCCACAGGATTGCAGGAGCGCCACAGGATTGCAGGACCGCCACAGGATTGCAGGACCGCCACAGGATTGCAGGACCGCCACAGGAATGCAGGACCGCCACAGGAATGCAGGACCGCCACAGGATTGCAGGACCGCCACAGGATTGCAGGACCGCCACAGGAATGCGCGTTCGCCCCTGAACGGATCCTTCGTCAGTTGCATAAATCTGTTGACATACATGCAGCTTTTAAAGTGGTTTTGGCGCGGTATGATCACCGGTTATGGACCGGGCAGACCAATTAATGGATTGCAGTGATAGTCGATAAAATTTACAAATATTTACACAAATACAATAAATAAATAATAAATACACAACTTATATATAATGACCTATTTACAAGGGGTACCTTTATATTGCATCCTGAATGTAATCAATTTATGATGCGATGGCAGAATAAATGACTGGACGGTAGGAGCAGATATGGAGAAATCCTAGTCCGTAGAAGACTGGCGAAGATTAGAGAGGAACTATAAAGATGGCCGATATTGGGGACACAACTACAAACTACGGATGCTGGCAGGGGACAAAAAGGCGTTAAATGGATGGATGTCGGAACAGATGCAATTAGGTGGGGAATTACGTGACTTGAGGAGATGGTATCATTCTGGAATGAGTTCTGATATGTTTAATGAAATTGCAGCATAAACAGCTGCAATAGAAAGCTGTTTATGTGCAATTTCATTAAACATAATCAGAACTCCTTCCACTCCTACCAGACAAAGGAATCATTTAGTATCAAAACAAATTAGTCCTGCCAATCACGGTTTGTCATCTACCTCATAGATTGCCAATGTGGACCTAATGTAGCCTCAGGGGTTGACTTTGGTTTGGATCATTTTAAAAAACAAAACAGGACTTGTGTGGGCTGCTCACTCCTAAGCTCTCACCCCCACATTGTGCTCCTGTACTGCTCCCTCTCCCCACTGATGTCAGCTTACTGGTGTGAGCTCGGTGAAGAGGAGGAGGGAGGAGGCTGTACGGAGCACATGGTGGAGCTGAGCAGTCTACAGCACACAGACAAGTCACTGTTTTTTGAAATGCATCCAAACCGCAGCCAAGGATTCTGTCAGGGTGCAAGGTAAGCTGTACTATACACCAATTATATTGTAATGCAAATGCTGTGTGGGTTTCTACAACCTGTCTTTAAGAACACTAATCTAGTTTTAAACAAATCACAAACCTTTCTAGGGGCACATGAATCTTAAGTTCGTTTTTGTGCCTGTTTTTATCTGTATGACTTTTCTAGTCAGATGTATATTGTATAGTTGTGATTTTCCTTATTAATACATGTAGAATTTGAGGAGCTAGGTTTTTATTGAATTTGAGATTTTTTTTATAAACAAAAGTCACAAAAGATTTCAAAAAGTAAAACAGCTCCAAGCTATTTCCAAGGAGACAGTGTGAATATGCACAAATAGAATATGAGGTTTTTCTGCAATTTATTTTAAAAAAATTTGCCAATTTCATATATGGAATACATGTGATGGTCAGGAAATACTGCTCATAACTAGACCACAACAAACTTTGAAGGGAGATTATTTTTGGCCGCAAGGTGTTCCGGCCTTTAAAAGTTGCAAAGAAAGAAGTAAACCAAACCAAAATTAGATCTTGTGCCCCTTGTGTTTCTGGTAGAAACTCCACTGAAGCAAGTGACTGAAAATATGGTAAATCGGTACAATGCTGCCATCTAGTGTTCATCAGGATCAAAACAAATCAAATATCGAATTCAACCTAAATGTTCTGTAAAGGAGGTGCATATATTACAGCAGCGGATTTGATCGTATAGATTATAAACTCTTGAGCTACTCTATGATGTATTTTTTTTATAGTTATCCCATGATTTGTAAATTGCTGTGAAATGGGTGGATCTACATAAATAAGTAGGTTATATGCTCTATTGCTCTATGTTTAATACAAATCCTAAAACACCAATCCAACCTCTTTACACATCATGGCATTTTTTATCAGGACCTGAGTGGCGCAGAGGCCCTGAAATATTGCAAATGCTAGCTTATTGCTTGCACTTGCGATCATTTGCCCCAATACGCGCGCGGGGGGCGGCCGGCCGAGCAGAGGGCGTTACTGTCCCCGCGCCTGCCACTTGCTGCCGCTGAATAGTCGCGGCAGCGTTTTTTCTATGCCAGCCTGCCCGCATAGGATAAACGCTTCGCACCTCCCGCCCCGATACATCAAAGCGAAACCTGGCGCACAAGCGGCAACGTATGATAAATATGCCCCCTTGACTTAATGTACACCAGTCCTATCATACAGGACATGGCATACACCGGCCTTTATCTGCAGGGATTAAACAACAGTAGCACCTAAATCAACTATTCTTTGAGTAGAGATGTGGGCAGTTAATGCACATAGAGCAAAATAAATAAATGGTATCTGCTATACAAGCAGAAGGACCCGCCTAACCCTCTCCCTACACAAGCTGTGACAAGCACAATCATAGATTAGCCTACTGTTGCCCCCCCGCCCCCCCCCCCCCCCCGAACCCTCAGCAAAAGACCCTGACTACAGACGTGCTGAGCACATTGTGGGATCACTGCGTTGATGGCTGCATAAATGGGTCCTATACAGAGGGGTGAGGGTTAGCTACATAGAGGGTTTGGGGAAAAGGGGCCTTAGTGTAGAGGGATAGGGATAATTATACAGATGAGGGTGGGGGAAGGGTGCCAGTGGGGGAGAGGGTTCGCTGTGGTATGGGGCCAGTACGACGGGTGAGAATTTACTTTCAGAGGAGGGAGAGATGGGGCACAGTACATAGATACATATTCATAAATGGGATGCTGTATGTAACTTTGTACTGAGGTGCTGTATGGTTCAACAACAGATTGTTGTTCAGATATAGATGCATACAAGACTATTTCAGTATGTGTTTTCAGAAAATCAGTACACATCTAGGTCATTGAAGGAGATACACATAACAGAGCAATGGCTTAACCCCTTAATGACCGCCCTATCGGTGTTTTTTCTACGGCAGTCATTAAGGGTACTCTTCTGACGCGGCACGCCTTTCTACGGCGCCCGGTCAGAAGAAGATTTCGGGACACTCGGGTCAGTATCGTGCCGGTGTCGGGCTGTGATATCACAGCCCAGACCCGGCACTAACACCGGGATCGAAAAACTTGTCCCGGTGTTTAACCCCTTACACGCCGCGGTCAACATACCCGGCGTGCAAGTGTGTCCCCTGTGGATCGGACCCCCGGTGTGCTTCCCGGGGATCCGATCCCTCCTGCCGCTGCCCCGTGTCCCGACGAGTGACCCGAGGCTGTGTCGGCTCCTCTTCTCGCGGGTCCTGCCTTCCTGGCAGGACCCGGTTGTAGTAACTGACATGCGCGCATGCTCAGTTACTTACACTATACACTGCAATACAATGTATTGCAGTGTAAGGCTTGAATAAGCGATCGGATGATCGCTTATTCAAGCCCAGAGTAGATAATGTAAAAAGTTTAAAAAAAAAAATTAAATCTTTTTATAATATAATTAATAAATAAATAAAATAAAAGTCCCATAATCTCCCCAGTAACACATAAAATGCAAATACAGTAAATAAACACAAAAGCATACACATTTGGTATCACCGCGTCGTATTAACTGTACATAAATCTAAATCAATATTGACCTGCTCGGTGAACTACGTAAAAAAATAACTCGGAAAACTTTCCATATTATCAATTTTTCAATAACACACCTCACCAACAATTTTCTAAAAAGTGTCAAAAAAAGTTACGTTCCCTAATATGATCGACACTGAAAAAGAACAACTGTTTTCGCAAAATAAAGCCCTCAACCAATCTGACACAGAAAAATACAGAGTTTGCCATGAAAGTGTCATAGTAAAACAATGCGATTTTCTCCAATATTGGTTTTGCTCAGGAAAATTAAGCAAAAATAGAAAAACTTTATAATGAGTATCACCACAATCGTAGTGAACAAGAATAAAGATAAAATTTATTTTTACATTACGGTGACGGGGGGAAAAAAAAGCTAACATCCAAAATAAAAATTGATGATTTTGTTTGGTGTCCCCCTTGAAATAGTTAATAAAATCTCAGATAAGCTTTAGACTCCCAAATAATTATCATACATTGTATCTCATCCCATAAAAAATAAGCCCTCATATGTTTGTATTACCAAAAAAAATTAAAATGTATAGGTCGTACAATGTGACAATACAAATCTGCTGTGAATGGCGCCTCCATTCATTCTATGCCCGGCCATGCATCCGTACAGCAGTTTACCACCACATATGGGGTATCGCTACACTCGGGAGGAATTGGGCATCAAGTATTGCAGTGCGTTTCATCATTTAATTTATTCTGAAAATTTCTGTTTTTGCCTAAATGAATGTATTTTCCAAAAAAATTCTATAGTTTCTAAATCGCAAGTCCATATTTTTTAACACCCATGTGAAACACTTAAAGGGTTAATAGACTAAATAAGAAGTTGTTTACATACGTTGAGGGGTGAAGTTTCTATGTGGGGTAATTTATGGGGTTTTACTATTATTTACCCTCTAGGTCACTTAAAGCTGGTTGTCCCTCAAAATGTGAGTTTTGGCAATTTTCATGAAAATAAGAAAAATCGCACCTAAAGTTCTGCACCTCATAACATCCAGAAAAATGACGGAAGCATAAAATTCACCCCAACATAAGCAGATATTCTGTAAATGTTAATTATCAACTTTTGGGTATTTTACATCTTGTCTGGAAACCAGAACATTTCAAACTTGGAAAATGAAGAATTTACAAACTTTTGCCAAATTTTTCACTTTTTTTCAGAACGAAATGCAAAACTTTCACTTAAATTTATAACTAACATGAAGTACACTGTGTCACGAGAAACATTCTCAATCACTGGGATATGTTAAAGCGTTCCGAAGTTATAACCAATTATCGCGAGACATGTCAGATTTGAAAAATTGAGTCTGGTCATTGAGCTGAAAACCAGTGTCGGTGATAAGGGGTTAACCACCCAATAGTAACAGTAAACATTGGGGGTTTCTACAGACAACAAGACAAGACAAGAGAGGGAACAGGAAGCAGGTTCTGGAAAAGGAGAGGAATACATTATGTGGGTTTGGGAAGTTGTGCCTTGAGTCATATGTCGAAGTTTAATGAAGTATGACCTACAAAGTGGTATTGGTATGGTTTGGAATAAATATAGGAGACACGGAAGCACTTTCACTTTTAGTTAACTTGATCCTCCTAATTTTGCTTTTATTGGTTTATATACTAAATAAATCTTTTCACTTAACGCGACGGGTCCAAATTCTTAGAAAAGGCAGAATGACATATTTGCTATGCTGCTGTAATGGGTTCCTGCAAGCTTGGTGAAAATTAGGTCCCCTTTTCCCAATTATATACAAGTATATATACACAGGCTGAGGCCAGTGTTTTGGCTGCAGTAGTCCTGTGTGGGCATCAGGGCTGGGATGAGGCATTTTGGTGCCCTAGGAAGACAAGTCAAATTGCACCCCCACCCCCCATATTCCAATGTACTGCACGTCAGGGATGCGATCAGGCAGGCACAGACATCACTTACTGTTTAAAACTAGTTGCATCCTTGTCTGTCCTGGTCTTCTTCATAAAGGGCTCCTTAGAAGTGACAATCCTTCTCCATCAGAACACAGAATGTAAAAGTGTCTTCTCTGGTTGTGACTCATCACTGCAGAATTTGTCACCTGGTTATTTCGGCCTCTGGAGAACATTTTCACTCTTAGACAGTTCAATGTCCCCTAGATAACAGCTATGTCCAACAGAGCTCCTAATTTTTGTCCCAATGTCCCCACATATTTAGATAATACACTATCATCCCTCAATATATTACAGTAAATACTAGCGTATAGTTTCCCCTTATTAACTCATATTTTTTTTCGTATAAAAGTTGGAGCCCAGTATTAAGCATTTATAAAATAAAGTGATGGAATCCGAACTACCTCAGTAAAAAATGAGGCACACTCATTATTAACTCATTAATTTACACCAGCACCTCCTTATTAATTTAGATAGCACATAAGCCTCTTACAAATGTGGCCCTGCACCTCCTTTAAAATGCAATACAGTATTCCCCTTTAAAATGGAGGTCAGCATCCTTCAATATAAATGTTTCACTGTTAAATGTAGCAGAGAAAACTTTTTAATAAAGAAGCCCAGCACTCCACCCGTTTAGTTAAATAACTAATTAGTTAAAGTGTACTTAGTTCACTGGTAAGGCAATTGTGCCAAGGAATTCATCAAGTCTGCCCATGTGTACAGCTCAACCTGGACTGATCTATAAGGGTGAATCTCTGTTTGCTGGTTTGAGAAATAGACCAAGGCTCAGCTGCCTCTCAATCATCTCATTAATAATAATAATTCCTTTATTTAAATAGCGCACACAGATTACGCAGCGCTGGACAGAGCTTGCCAGATCAGTCCCTGTCCACAATGGGGCTCACAATCTACTCAACCTACCAGTATCTCATTATATATATATATATATATATAAAGCTTCCTTGAAATTTGTTTTCCCTGCCAGTGAATTTGTTTAATTTAAGATGCCTCATCTCTGCTTTGTTTCCTGATTACCCTTATTTCAGGATTTGGTACTGCACTGGTTTTGACTTAGGTTTGTACATCTGACTATTATTGATTACTTTTGAATTTTTTCTCTTCAAATATACTTTCTTTGACTCAGCTTGCTGACCTTGACTTGTACAGGCAGTCCTCAGGTAACGTGTAAGATAGGTTCCTTAGGTTTTTGCAGTTGAAGTCAGGTACCTCAAGTCGGGGACCCGCTATATTTTCCTTTCTCTTTATCCCTTACATTAATCGAAGTACGTAATATTGGCAAGTCAGCTAAATACATAGGTGCTTTTTGCAGGAGTGTTTTTTCCCTACCATGGGGTTGTTAGTGAGAATGGACAAGGTTTCCCACTGATCAGTGGTGGGATGTTATATACCAGCTTTGAGTCAGTTCTGTGAATCTGTTTGTGAGCTTTGCTGATTGTAATGTGGGATCATCTACAATACAATTGGTAGTTTTTCTACTTCTTAAGGTTTAGAACTAGAGATGAGCGAACATACTCGTCCGCGCTTGATGCTCGTTCGAGCATTAGCGTACTCGAAACTGCTCGTTGCTCGGACGAATACTTCGCCCGCTCGAGAAAATAGTATCTCCCGCCGTTTTGCTTTTTGGCGGCCAGAAACAGAGCCAATCACAAGCCAAGAGACTCTGCACTCCACCCAGCATGACGTGGTACCCTTACACGTCGATAGCAGTGGTTGGCTGGCCTGATCAGGTGACCCTGGAATAGACTAGCCCCTTCCCGCGCTGCTCGGATCATTCTCTGTCTGGATGCCGTTAGGGAGAGAGCTACTGCTGCTGCAGGGATAGCGTTAGGCTGTTAAATTAGCTTACTGTTAGGCAGGAGTGAGTCTACAAGAACCCAACAGCCCTTCTTAGGGCTACAATAACGTTTTATTTAACTTTTTTTTGGTTTGCCTGTGGCTGGGCTTGCTGCCATTAGTAGTGCAGCTAGTACCATATTGTGAGGAATTTGCAGGGAGACTTGCTACCGTTATGTTAAGCTCTTAGTGACACACATATCCACCTTAAACACCGAAGTGGGACAATTTATTAGGGGTTTGATTTTTTTTACCTTTATTCTTTTATAGCTCAAAGTCATATTGCAAAGCAGTGTGCTTTCACTGTAGCTAAAAATAGCCATAGGAGAAGAACCCAACAGCCCTTCTTAGGGCTACAATAACGTTTTATTTTACTTTTTTTTGGTTTGCCTGTGGCTGGGCTTGCTGCCATTAGTAGTGCAGCTAGTACCATATTGTGAGGAATTTGCTGGGAGACTTGCGACCGTTGTGTTTAACTCTTAGTGACACACATATCCACCTTAAACACCGAAGTGGGACAATTTATGAGGGGTTTGATTTGCATTAGGCAGAGTCTGCTGATTTATTTATTTTTTTTACCTTTATTTCTTTTTATAGCTCAAAGTAATCTTGCAAAGCAGTGTGCTTTCAGTGTATTGTCCGAGCGGGTTTTCAGTGCAGCTGGTGGCATCATCACCGATAAGCGTACACGCCTGTCGACTGACAGCGCTGACAGGCTGACGCTTATCAAGACGAATAAAGCCTGGATTTCTCCGCATTTTCATTCTCCACCAGGTGAAAGAAGCTCAAACTGAATAATGTATGCACTCCTCCTCCTCATTGTCCTCCTTCTCCTCCTCCCCTTATCAAACGAGCTGTGTCAGGCAGAATTTTCAGGTGTTTCACCAGATACATAGTGGAACTCGGCCCATCTGTTGCCGCCATGCTGGAGACCTGAAGTTGCAATCATAGCAGCGCAATATGAATGCCCCATACTGTCGCTCTTAATCATGGAAGTCGTCTCCATGGCTGCCTCCACATGTCGTCCCCTTATCAAAAGAGCTGTGTCAGGCTCATTTTTCGGGTGTTTCACCAGATACGTTATGGAACTTGGTCACTATGTCGCCACCATGCTGTGTTATTGACTAGGTTGTACATTATTATGAATTCATGAACGGCAGTGAATTATGCATACCAGCATGGTAGCTTAGCGTAGATGTGCACAACAACATCAAAAAATTTTTTGTGATAATACAAGGTAGTGAGGGTAGGATTGGCCACAATGAGGACAGGGGGGCGTGAAGGTGAGGGAAAGACATGAAGGGAAACAAAATGGAAGGTGATATAGAATAAAACATCAAAAGTGTTATCTGTGGTGAAGATTTTAAAACGGAACTAAGCACTGATTGGGGGCCCAATCCCACAGAGACTATCACAGGGAACAAGTGGATTTGGACCACAACACCATCACCCCGGGGGGCCTAAACGAAACCCGAGTTTTGCCCGTTTCTCAGTAGATCCACTTCTTGCCCTTCAACCATCGGTCCTAGGGCGCGCTCTGCATTCAACGGCATCGCGGATAAATACATAGTATTTTATCTAGTTTATAGGTTTATTAATTTGTTGTTATTTGATTTCCTTATGTCAGGGTCAACCTATGGTTTTGGCGCTATGGATAATATACGCAATGTCTCAATCTCTAATTGTCCACACAGCATGGGGGAAAAAGGCAGTTCTTATTGGATCATGCCATATATGGCTTCGCAAGGGTAAAATGGTGCAGATACAAATAAGGATGTACAGGCACTATATTACAGAGTCGATTCTTATAAACAGGTTAATAATTTGCATTTTTCTGGGGTTAGATACACAATTTTTATTTTCAGGGCTTAGGTTCCGTTTTAAATCTTCACCAACAATACACTATATGTTGTAATCTTATATCACCTTCCCATTTTTGGTTCCCTTCATGTGCTTTCCTCACCTTCACGCCCCCCTGTCCTCATTGTGCCCACTACCTCAATACCTGGTATTATCACAAAAAATTTTTTGATGTTGTTGACATATACTCTACAATGCTGGTATCATAAGTCAACGCGTCATGATTCATTTAATATGGTATACTGCAAAAATTGCGGATTCTCATTATTATCTTATGGTTTCATTTTCATTATAGGAACCTTACATGGTATATGGGTACCATCCATTTTTGATATAGGTATCCCTGTATGGTAGTTTTATGCGATTAATTGGCACATAGCCATTAAATACTGTTGGGATAATGTTGTTGAACACCCTTTTAAAGTTTTTTTTGATGCAGGCTTTACGCTATTATTGTTGTAATACTAATGTTTGAATCAAGTTGTAGAAATCTACGCATGCACTTTGCAAATCTCGTGTATACACATGTATTTGACTAAATGGTTTCAATTACCATTGTTGTCACAAAACATCCTTCTCTCCTCATACTCTGCTACAGGCATTTACACGGCGTTGCGCAATACGTTACGAAGATACAAATGTGATCACTGATCACGTGATGGTACATGGACGCATAACACTACCACTTGGGCTCCGCCCACACATGAAAGCGATCCCGTGAACTATTGGATCCGCCCACACATGACAGCGATCACGTGACCCATTGCTCGCCCCCACATGCACAGCGATCACGTGGACCCATTTGGCTCCGCCCCACCAATGACAGCGGATCACGTGACCCATTGGGCTCCGCCTCCACACATTTGACAGAGATCCCAACATGACCCATTTGCCCGCACCACACACAACAGCGGTCACGTGACCCATTCCAGCTCGCCCCCCACCCTGACAGGGGATTTGCGCTTCCATTGTTGACGGTTCTTGTTAACAACTCCCTCAATGGAATGACGTACCCTGCCAGACGAAGGCTCTGTTACGAAGACGACGGCGTAGGGGAGATCGTCATCACGGCAGTGGAGGTCCACTTATCTATCCTTTGTCCTTGGTTTAAGTATAATCTCTACCGTTTGTGCACATTACCTATGTTATGCATGTTAGCAGCTGTTGCCACTTTTTACACTGTTGCCTTCATGTATGTCTTTCTGTCCTGACCTATTACAGGTGATGCTTGTCCCTGGTATCCTCTATGTCTGCCCCGGGTGCGACTTTCTCATTTGTTGTCGCGCCTGCACTGTCATTCCCACTCGCATTGTCTGAGGTTCTCATCATGCTTTTATCGTTTATGTCTAAATAGTAATTAATAAAAGTATTTTTTACTGACAATTATTCAGACTCAATTTGGTTCTTCATAGTCTTATTTTACCCCTCTTTCCATGTCCCTCTTAAAGAAAAAAAGGTACCTTTTGTTTGTTTTCGAGGTGTGTGGGGAGTAGTAAGATTGTTAAAGTTCATCATACTAGCTGATCCCACTGATCGCGAGGGACGTCATGGAGATGGAATAGGGTGTGTGGGGGATTATATGTCCAGACCTGTAACCCCTGGCTGTCAGCTCGCAAGTGTCTGTTCTTCTTGGTGTAGCCATTCTCCATTCTTCCTCCACTCGATGAGGTCTGTGTCCCGTGTGGATGTGCCGGTATATCAGACGTGATATTCACCAAGCGTGAGAAAGCTTGCGGCCCTCTCTTCATTGTTGTTACTTGGGTTCTCCATTTCTGGGATACAAGAAGCGAGTGGGGAAAACCCAATTGTATGGGATTGGTGGTCTCTCAGTTTGCCGGGTGACGGTCGCCAGCTGTCTGCGGGACCCCTTAAAAGGTGGGAGCAAGATAGGTCTATGAAAGCGAAATGTCTGTATGGAGAAGGAGAGGGTTTGGTTTATGTGTGCTTTCCATCACTTGTCCTTCACCGAAAAGAAATGCAATCTAATGAGGAATCTCTTGGAACAGTTTCATCTAAGTGTTTGGGTCTGTGCAGTCTATGTGCCTGTCGATTCTCAGCTCTTGATTGGAGCAGCTTGGGCCAGGGTGTTCATTAGCCCTTGGAATATTTTGGAAGTTCTTTGGAGATATCAACTTCTTAGATGCCTCTGCGTTGATGTTGTTTACGGCGGGACCTATCTGCTAGGTCCGCCATTTAACTTGCATGCGTTTAGCTTCTTCTTCAAGTTCATAATGTGCGTCTATTAGGGCATTGTTGAGATGTGCAATTCACCATTTATTTCACATGTGTACTCTATCTCTACTGGGAGATTTTAGTAGAAGCGGGATGATAAAGAAGTAATGTCTCTTGAAAAAGAGCGTCTTCAGTGCCCTAGCATGCCGTCATTGCCGATCAGTGTGAGCTGTCTGGGCGTGGGATGGGAGGGAGAATCTGAGCACAGCATCTAGCTCTGTCTCCTTCACATCTTCTCCCTCCCGGGTTCCTGCGGCGTTATGAGAAGCTCCCTGGTGCGTGTAACCTAGGACGTTGTTTCGACAGGTCTGGAGGGGGAAACGTTTCTACTCATAATCTCTCTCCCGTGTCCCTTGCTGGGGCGCCGTGATTGCTCGGGCAGAAGTGCCAGGTGGGGAGGATTCGATGGAGTCACCCAGGGGGGTGTTATGAGGGTCTTTTCTACCATCGATTGTCGGTTCGTGACGAGGGAAAGATATTATCGGATGGGGATGCCGCTCTCTGGCTCTCTGCGCGTAAGTGTGGCGCGCGTGTGCGAGGCCGTTCCTCACTAGGCTGTCGCCATCTTGGACTGAGCTCCGCGACTGGAGCAAAGTAGAAATTCATCAATTTATGTGGTCTATATGTTTTTCTTTTCTTGTCATCTTCTGAAGAAGTGCTGTTCGGTTAATTCTCAGAATGGCGGATTGTTTGACAAGGATAGCTATCTTGTCGCCTTTATGCAGGTTTTAGTCGGGAGCTCGGTCTTCAGACGTCCATAACAGACCGCAGCCAGGCCACGCCTCCCCAATCTAGATATTTATAACGAGGCAAACTGTTATGTGTTTTTACTCGGAGGGTCCTAGTTGGAAGAACTATTTAAACCCCATTCTGCAACATTCGGGATAATACAATATCGTACAGCATACAAAGTAACAGGCATGACTCTTTTATGTATGGGGCAACATTTTTGGCTACAGAAAAGATAATAATGTATATCAACACAATACTGGATTCAGAGAGAAATATTTAGCTGATTTGATGAAGTACTGGAGAATATCACACGAAGACAAGCTCCCAATGCAATACACACAAATAGGTAAATGATCTCATTCACAGTACCCATTGCAAACACTGATTAAAATAGATAAGCATTAAACAAATTCATAGTTTAAGAAGATCCATAAAAAGCAAAGTACCAGGCTGGCTATCTGCAAGCATAAGTTATGCAGTTACTAATAGATCAATGCACGGTGATTGTTAGCAAACTTATTAGAACAAGAATCATTACAGAGACAAAATGCAGCACTCTAATTAGCTATCTATAAACACTATATAACAGAATCACATCTATAATCTCAGCAACCTTTTAAAGAAAATATGATTTGTTTCTTCCATTTAACACAATGTAGGCAACTTGATAGCACTATTTCTGAGAAGATTACTAAGGGGGTTGTTAAATGTTCGGGAAATATTCGGGGAAAAACTGACGGTAAATGGGGATCCTGGACCCTAGTAAATGTCCCAATGACGTTAAAAAAGCCTTGTTAAAATCTGAATCACATCGCATTGTGGTAATTTATTTGTTATTTTAGGGTAGTATGCTTACTTTTTTCCGTCCAAGAGAAATAATACAGGAAGATTTTTTACTCTCAAAAGCTATTGTTAAACTATCCTCTCAATAATGAAGTGAAAATTAATCATATACAGTCTGACCCCAAAGTTACAATAGAAATGCCTGTGGTTGTGCTTGTCACATGTGTATGGCAGTAGTTAAAAGAATAAACAGTGTTAACAAAGTGTTCATTTGTATCAGCAAGAGCTTTCAAAAAAACACTCCTTCGACTTTCAATTGGTGACAGTCAATGCATAATGAATATTTGCTCCTGGGGACCAGCAGAAAGATGGTGGGAAAAGTTTAATTAAAGTTGTCAGTACAGTTTACCTGGGTGAAATCACTGACTGTAATCCTGCTGTTTACTTTGTTGTCTGTAGGATTGCAGATAAAGCAATTGTTTTGCCTTAGCTAAACAATTCAGATACTTCTTGAAAAATAGGTGTATGAAGTTATGCTGCCAGTGAAATGCAATCATATTTTTGTTCAAATATTATAATAAGCAGCTGTAGATGCATATGGCAACTATTTGCAGGTTAGAGGGTCATTAGATATAAAAAATGATGATTGAAATAGGAATGTATAATCAATTTAATAATATAATACACATATTAGAACAGATTGTAAACATTAAAAGAATGAGAAATGCTTTTAGAGATGATCACCTTCTTTACTGCATGTTGAAGTGAGACGCACCTAATGTATTAAGATGCCTTTACTAAATGAAAATCATCTCCAAACCCTCATGGTGCCGATGATATGTGCTAGATAAAAAACATTGTAGTTTTGAGATATAATTTATAGCAGTCTCTACTGTTAAATAAAGTAAATTGCTGGGCATCTCCTAAAGCAAGTAGTACTGCTGGCATTAAGCTGACTTCGGAGAAATGCGGTGAGTTATCATTATAAGTAATTTCAAAACCTCCCAAACCACCTATATTATAATCTAATGCTGGTTATAGATTTCTAGAAGTTGGGAGTGATTTTTGTAAGGTCCAGCTACCACCCAAAGCTTCCTTGTGTAGCGAGTTAAGGGATGTTCTTGGACTGGGCATACTGACTCAGGTGGATGATTCACAAGGTGTATGTATTCCTTTTCTTTGTGAAACAAGCCACAAGATAAAAAGAGTAAGCATCAACATAAGAAAGCAAAAAAATACCAAGATATATCTCTGGATCTATGTGAGGGTACAGAGAATCTATTGACTCTTAGTAGTTGCAGCATCTACTGGTTATTGGGGTCAGTAGATCCAAATGAATGAATGTATAGAAACAGAGGGAAAATGGGGAGCCTACCTCGTTGCCAGAATCTGCCGAAAACGGGACCACCAATTACCTAGACATGGGTCAAATGTCCTTCTGCTGTGGATGAAGTACCATGAGCAAAATCCCACACCTCTGCGTTGCAGGAGGCAAAGAGTGTGCTAGGCCGAAAGCCCAAGATGGCGCGTGTGGCAACAACAAGGTGCGCAGGCCGCGGCTCTGAATCTGATGACTCTCTGTGCAGAAAGAGAGAACGGAGTTAACAATCAAAGAGTTATCTGCACAGCTCCTGCAATGATCAGCACGAAGTGTACCTTACCAGTAGACAGAGGATATACGGGTGGATGTCGGGCTCCTGAGACGGACATGCAAAAAAATGAGGGAGGAGTGTCAAAGACACTGAGGAGAGGATTTCCATTTGGAAGTATATGCCCAGTCCAGCCAGATGCGCCTGAAAAAGCACCGATGTGGGCTAAGACATCAGATGATTTAGAGAATCGACTAGGCGATAACAATGTGTAGCGCCTTATTGGACTTCCAGAGCGGCTGAATGCACAGACCCAATTCTTTTTATAGAACAAATGGTTCAAGGAGTTGCTTCCTGGCTTATCATATTTACCATATATTCTGTGGAAAGGGCCCATAGGGTGGTCACAAGCCAAACATCACCTCCGGGAGCACCTCACGTCCCATGTTGGCAGGAATTTATGCAGCAAAAGATCGAGACGCCATATTGGGTTGCAGCCAGAGGTGTATGGGCTCCATAATATCAGAGCAACACAAGTGGGGGTCATTATAAGGGCCACGATTTGCGGTTTTCCGACGTGTTACCCGATATTTCCGATTTGCGCCGATTTTCCTGTATTGCCCCGGGTTTTGGCCCACGCGATCGGTGATTGTGGCGCATCAGCGCCGGCATGAACGCAACGGAAATCATGGGCATGGCCAAACGATAACCCGACGGATTCGGAAAAACCCGCCGCATAAAAAAAAAAAAAAGTGTTGCGGAAAAACGCGCTTACCTTCACCAGTATAGGATCGTGCACTACAGCGGGGCCTACAGCGCAGCAGCGACATCTGGTGGACGTCAGAGGAAATGCCTAGTGAATCGCCGCGGAAGACCCGAATCCCACCGCAACAGAACGCGATCGCGAATGGAGCCGGGGTTAAGTAAAATTAGCCAATATGTTCTGGTGTGATAAGATGTATATTTGGGCAAATACTTATTTGAAACCATTATGTAACAGGTTTGTGCCTCCTTATGTAAGGACGTGAACAGTAATATCCTGTGGTCCTAATTTATTCTAATAAATGATCAGCTCTGCTGTGAAGCGATAGTCTGCCTTTGCTATTCCTATAAGGAGAAGCATCCCCATACTACTTATACTGCGGCAATTTTATGATCTCAGTTGCTGCACTATTTTTGCTCTTTATGAGCTGTTATAGTACAACATAATCGTTAATTCTGTTTCGTCTCTCTTATAGGGACACATGGGGCAGATTTATCAAGAGTCTGAAGTCAGACTATTTCTAGTTGCCCATGGCACCATAACAGTTCAGCTTTCACTTTACCGTGCTCATGAATATATTAAAGGGGAGCATGTGATTGGTGCCACGGGCAACTGGAAAATATTCTGGCTTTCAGACACTTGATAAATCTGCACCCATTATGTTTATTTACTTTTACTTGGTAACTAGCACAATGTCACTTTCTTTAATAACTAATCCCAGCTATACATGATAGATGACACTTGCATAATTTCATGGAATGTTAGGGCGCTGGGGGACACCCTCAAATGCAAACATGGTAATGGCGGTCTATAGCAACACACTCCCTCGATAATGTGTCTCCAAGAGGACACATTGACCAGGCAAATACTAGGTCCATACATAGGCCCTGGGGTACAATGTCCAAGGACACCGCTCAGTGACATGGACCGGTAGTGTTGTTGTGTGTAAGGATAAACTGAGGAACGGCTATGTTTGTTCATGCATGGGTAAACTGCGCTCATTGTTACCTTGGGTGTTATAATCCCCTGCTGTCCCCTCTGACCGTATTACATGCGGCCGCATCTTTTGCTTCACAGTTCCCCACAGGCTACCCTCTGGGTATGGAGAGAATTTAATGGCCTACACGATGCTTCCGTGATAGGTTCGAAGTGAACAAAGAAATGGAGCCCCTGACCCCCAGATCCCTTGTGGCAAACTGTTAATAGAGCTAGGCTGGTTGATATATGGAGGTTTCGACGTCCTACACACTTAACTTGTGATACACCTGGGCGGTAATACCTCCTAGAATAGATTACGTATGCGGGAACGTTAGTGCGGTTAGCGCTCATACATGACATTATCATCTGCCAAGGGGTATTCTGATGTATCCCCTATTTTTGTCATTTCCTATTTCCAGAGGTTCCTGTTTTACTAACCCCCGAAAAAATTCACCCATATGGTTATCATCCTGTCTGCAACTGACCGATACCTGCCTAATAGCAGACTACCCAGCCTACAACGCATGACTGATTCTCAATCCTCCTCATGGGATGCTCTTAAATGCATATATGGTGTGCTTACAATCATGCGATACCCCATGTCAAGAGAGAGAGGCACGCAGGAAAAGGGGAATAGCTGCTAATTGCACCCAGTTAGAGATTGCTTTTAGCGGGCCTTCCCTTTGAATAAAGATAAATGGTGTATCTACAGGTCGACAATACTTCTCACTGCCTTTATAAAAAGGAAAAAAAGACATATTTTTTTTTGCGTTGAGGGGGATGCTTATCACATCCAATGATGACATACTGGCAGCCCCTTGCTGATTTTTTATAGAGATTCCACTCAGATAGATTGTAGCAGCCATCAATGATTACCTCTCGGTGGGGGAAATGTCCTGTGCTTAGTCAATCTCAGCGTGATGTGCTGGACACCCCTTGACTCTTGAGCCGCTCAAGAGGTTAAAAACAATGGCAGAAAAAAACAGCTCCAGATGGCCTCCCCTTGGAGATATGGCCAGATTCTATATGGCAAAAATCGAGGTTATTCTTAAGCCAGATAAAAAAATAAAGAAATTTAGTCTTATAGACTTTGTTGAATAATGATACAAAGTCTGTGACTAAGATCTTGGCATGCAGACTGAACAAAGTTATTACATCTTTGGTCCATGAGGACCAATCAGGTTATGCCAGGAGGTCCACCTTGAGAACCTGTGCAAGAACACAATATATTAGCAATTAGCTGTTGAGAATAAGGAAGACTGGTTTGAACCAAAACATGGGTCTAGTTGCAGATAATGCAAAATCCACACATCGTGAAAGCTATACAACAAGATAAGAAAAGTTCGATGTGTATATATGGAAACACAAATTTTTTAGTTTTACATATTGAATACACAATACATATAAAAAACAGGGTTAAAAAAACTTAAAAAGCCGACAAAAGCTGGACACCGTGGAAAAAACACACTCCCTGGCAGAAATAAAGTGCAAATATCAAAGTTAATGTACCCACTAAATAACAGCTTCAACGTGTCTATGTAAATATGAATGGTAAAGGTACAAAGTAATAGATGAGAAGTGCATATGATACATGCAGTGTGGGAAAGGACAATCTAAAATACAAGAAATTAGAGAGGTAACGTACCGCTTAGGTTGTAGCCAAATGCCAGGGAGGAGATGAAGAGGCCCCAAGCGTATCGCCTGTAAACAGGCTCCTCAGGGGATAACCTCACCTACCACCAATGGCCTTATATATACCGACTGCAGTCTCAGAGTAGCCAGGCGGATGTGACGTCATCAATAGGTGTCGGCCCTCACCATTTAACAAAGCGCTCATGATAATTTTCAATTATACCGAAAACAGTATACAGACTGCCTCAGCATTGATAATGAGTAATACGGCGTGTCGAAATTAAACATTTATCTAGGGTTGCGAGAAAAAACTCCAGTATTCCCTAGTCGAAGCACGTGACCGCAACTGGAACCACGCCGGAAGTGGAGGGAGAGATATTCTGGACGTAAGGCAGCTGCGTGTCACGTGTGTTCCACCAAACGGAAGTGGAGGAAAAGTATAGTGCCATGATAAGGGCAACGTTGCCTGGTGATCAGACGCACGGTAAGAGTGATAGTGCCTTATCGTTTAAAAGACTATAAACAAAATATGTAACCCTCATCTTTTGCGTATCTATATAGCTCCAATGATAACCAAGTAAGCCATAGGTCGTAATATGTGTTAAAACGCTGTGCAAGTATATATAAAAGAGTGTCAAAATATACCAAGATACGCCCATAACTATATATAATAAAAGTGTCCAAGATATCCAAGAGTAACAAAAATGTCCCTACTAGTCATAGTGGTATAATGCTGGAGGCGAAGAAATAACGACAGTAATAGAGAAACTCCTTTGCAGGCATGAGCAGCGAATATGATCCTACAAACAAACTATGTGAAACACCATAGTTGCGAATACGTCCCAACTCGCATAACCAAATTACACACATGGTCCTGATAGGACATAGGGGTATTGCAGTGGTTAATCCGCCTGGCAGGGCAGGAGTTAAGTATTTTGTAGATGATGCAAGATGCTATGCCAATGATCTGTGTTACACTCCGTCCTTTGTAAGCTGAGATGTGATTGGAGGAGCAGCCACCACCTGACCAAAGGAAGGTATAAAACCCCCGGCCAGGAATGTCTGGAGAGGAGTTCTTCTTTCAGAGAGATTCAAGTGTAGGAGAATCCTAGAGATCAGTGACGTGAGTGAGTAATCTCTGTCTAGCCCATACCAGAGCAGGAAGAGCTAGCCCCTGCCTCTGAGAGTGAGAGTCTAAGACTAGAGTTAGTGTAGTGAGGAAAAGGGGTATCATCTTACCTTTAAAGGTGATACCTGAAGCCCTACAGGACAAGCTGAAGCTTCCTACCAGGACACAAGCTGCCTCCCACCTGCCCTCTACATCAGGCTGGTGAACTATCTCCTGAGGCTCCCTCCAAAGCATCTCAGCACTCCATCTACCTGTAAGGCACGTTGCTGCGGTTCTGCCGTTCAAATAAAGAACTGTAAGTTGTTTTCTTCAACTCTGTCTCGTCTGGTCCCTGCTAATACGGCCTGCTTATCACCGGCACCCTGTCCATACACAGAGACTCACACTCGGGACATCAAGGGGTTGCCCAGGAGATCCGCTATAGTAGCCTCTCCCTCATCTTTTTTGCCAACACCACCCTGCTGGAGACCTGCCAGGCGTAGGCAGCCTCCGGTTCCCCGTACCAAGCACTGTGACAATAGCGTGCTTAGGCCGCAACGCCAGCCACTCCGGTACGCGGGCCCGGCTGTCTCAGGCTCACCAAAAGGGCTAGGCCGGTGGGGGATGTTGCATATGGTTTAACAGGAAGGTGCTGTAAAGGTAAAGCTTACATACGAGGCGTGTTAATACATGATGCGCGATGCATATGTCAGAAAGATGCTATGCAGCCCATATATGTGGGTAAAGTATATCCACAAAATACATGGCTGTCTTCGAAACCCAAGTACTGATTGTTACCCCAAGTGGCAGTCTGATGATCTAGCTGATCCTAACGGTTACTATGCAAGTGCCTGTGAGCATGTGATCATGTACCAAGATGTTAAAGATAAAATTCACTTTATAACAACGACCATAGTTGGCTGTAATAAAAAAAATGTAAAAACTATTTTAAGAAATTTAACTTAGTCCAGATAAGATTGGAACAGCGCTTAAGGGCTGCAAATGTAAAAGTGCCAGTGCCAAACAGTTATTAAAAACACAACATCAATAGTACCAAAAAATCCGTCAGAAAGTGTAAGCATACACAGAGCACTTGCACTTTCTGACAGGATTTTTTTTTACTATTGTATGTGTGTGATTTTTAATAAATTTTTGGCGATCTTGGTATATTTTTGACACTCTATTTTATATAACTTGCACGCGTTTTTAACACTATTACAACTGGTTTACCTGGTTATCATGGAGCTATAAAAGGATACGCAAAAGATGAGGGTTACATATTTGTTTATGCTTTTAACGATAAGGACCTATCACTCTTACCGTGCGTCTGATCACCAAGGCAACGTTGCCTTATGTCAATGGCACTATAGTTTCTCTCCACTTCGTTTGGTGGAACAAACGTGACACGCAAGCTGATTACGTCCAGAATATCTCTCCTCCACTTCCGGCGTGGTGGTGGACGCACGTGACACGCAAGTTGCGGTCACGTGCTCCGGACTAGGGAAGTACTGGAGTTTTTCTCAAAACTAGGATAAATGTTCGACACAACAGTTACTCATGTATCAATGCTGAGGCAGTCTGTATACTGTTTTCTGTATTAATATGAGGGGTTCACCCTCAAAATTATAAGTGAGCGCTTTGTTGAATGGTGGGTGGGCTGACACCTGGTGGATGACGTCACTCGCCGGCACTCCATCTGAGCTGCAGTCGGTGTATATCTAAGGCACATTGTGGTTGTGTAGGTTATCCCCTGAGGAAGCCTTTATCAGGCGATCGCGTGGGGCCTTTTCATCTCCTCCCTGGCATTTGGCTATTACAAACTAGCGGTATGTTACCTCTCTAATTTCTTTGTATTTAGATTGTCCTTTAACACATGATTACATATTGCAGCTTCTCATCTATTAATTTGTACCTTTACCATTCAATTTACATAGACACGTTAAAAACTGTTATTTAGTGGGTACATTACCTTTGATATTTGCACTTATTTTGCCAGGGAGTGGTTTGTTTCAAACTTTTTAAGTGTTTTAACCCCGTTCTATGCATTGTGTATTAATTATGTAAACTAATAAAAATTTTTGTTTTCCAAATATCACACTCAACTTTTTCTTTCTTGTTGTAATAAGGAAGACTGGGCCTAGCTGCTAGATGCCAAGAAGGCAAAGGGGATGGTCTTGCGGCGGGCGGAGTCACCAGGTCGGTCCGCGACTAGGTCCACGGTGGCAGCCAAGATAGGGGAACCCGGTCCACGGATGGCAGCAGGACCACGGTAAGGCAGGCAGGACCCGGAAAGGCAGGCAGGCAGGACCACGGAAGGCAGGCAGCAGGACCACGGGAAGCGGCAGGAGGACTACGGGAAGGCAGGGAGGCAGGACCACGGGAAGGACGGCTGGAGGCCTATGAAGGACGGCTGGCAGGACCTTTGAAGGACGGCTGAGCAGGACCTTGAAGGACACTGGGAACTGGCCGCCAAGTAGGATTGCAGGACGCCACAGGATAGCGGACCCCACGGATTGCAGGAGCGCCACAGGATGCAGGCGCCACAGGATGCAGCCGCACGAGAACAGCACGATTGCAGGACCGCCACAGGATTGCAGGACCGCCACAGGATTGCAGGACGCCACAGGATAGCAGGACGCCACAGGATTGCAGGGACCGCCACAGGATTGAAGGACCGCACAGGATTGCAGGACCGCCACAGGAATAACAGGACCACCACAGAATAACAGGACACCAACAGGATAGACCACAATAGGATACCACGTAACAAGGGAACACAGGAAACCAGGAACACGGAAACACCACGGAACATGGGAATACCCCGGAACACGGGAATAACACGGAACATGGGATTCACAGAATCCACAGAAGCGTCTGGAAACGCTCGGGAACACGGAGGGCTTTCTCTTCAGTAACAGGACATGAAGATCCGGCAGGGGATGCTGGGAGTCGCCAGGCTATATAGCCGAGTCAGGAATGCCAGAGCCAATAAGGAGGACGCTGGCCCTTTAAGGCTGGGAGAAGTCCACGCGCCCCCTCTAGTGGCAGGAGCACGCAACTGCATGGAAGAAGCATGCGGCCTACACGCTGGGAGCAAGAGTGCAGGTCGGAGCCTGGAGAGGTAAGTGAGAGCTGGGGGAGCGGGGACCATGGAAGCAGCACGGGTACACCCTCATCGTAGGGATCGCGGGTGTAACCGGACAGTACCCCCCCCCCCCCTTAGGGCCCTCTCTCTTCTTATTCAGCCGCTGTTCTCTCTTCTTAGCCCTCCAATTTTTGGTGATAGGGACACATTAGAGGAGGAGAGAAGGCACTGGAAGATGGGAGCCGCAGGCTGGGTCGGCTTAGGCACACGGAGGAGCCTCAGGGGGGCGGAGCAGCCGTGGCAAGCTGCGGAGTCTGGAGCGCCACGGAACAGCTCTGGAAGCGCGGGAGTCTGGGGCGCAACTGGAGCAGCACTGGCAAGCTGCGTAGTCTCAGGAGCAGCGTGGCAAGTGCGGGTCTGGGGACACTGGAGCAGCCGGAAGCTGCGGAGCACGAGAGCAGCTGCGGGAGATGCGGAGTGAGAGTCTCTGGAGCAGCTGCGGAAGCTGCGGAGCTGGAGAGTCTCTGGAGCAGCTGAGGGAAGCTGCGGGTGGAGAGTCTTGGAGCAGTCGGAGGAATCTGCAGAGGCTGGAGAGTCTCTGGAGCAGTGCGGGGAGGCGGAGCCCTGGAGCAGCTGCGGGGAGCCGCGGAGCCACTGGGAGCAGCTGCGGGAGCGCGACCACTTGAGCAGAGTGCGGGGGGAGGGGATGCAGGCAGGCGGACGCGGAGCAGCAGTGCGGGGAGCTGCAAAGGCTTGGGTACCGCTGAGCGCAGTCTGGGAAGCGCGGAGCACTGAGCAGCTGCGGGAAGCTGCGGAGCCACTGGAGCCTCTGCGGGGAGCTGCGGAGCCACTGGAGAGCTCTGGAAGCTGCGGAGCACGGGAGCAGCCTTGGAGACTGGGCGGCTTGGGCGCGCTGGGCGCCGCTGGAGCAGCTCTGGGAAGCTGCGGAGGCTTGGGCGCCACTGGTGCAGCTCTGGGAAGCTGCGGAGACACTGGAGACACCGGAACCATGCAGGACAGATGAGGTGGTCGAACTTGAGGTGGTTCAAATCTGGACTGGATTTTTGCCAGGAACTTGGTATGGGTAACCATGTCCTGGTCACCACTTTCCCATAGAGGAGTAGCCCAGTCCAGCGCCCCTCCAGTGAGCAAAGAAAAAACGCATGCCAACTTAGAGCGTTCGGGGGTGGACTGGGAGGACGTCAATTTGATGTAAAACAAGCACTGGACAACAAAATTCCTGAAAAAATTGGGCTTGCTATCAAATTTGTTTGTCATCAAAAAATCTGTTCCAGAGTTCGCTGCCGAAAAACATGGCTGGGGGACAGAAGCAACAGGAGGAATCACAGGAGCCTGCTGCTGGGAGGCAATAAACCGCAAGACTCTTGTCCAAGAGTTCTTTTTGCGCAGCAATCTCTTGGGACTGCTGGGCAATAGTGCTGGGAAGGTCACCCAGAAGCAGGTATGGATCCTTGACACTGTCCATGACTTTGGCAGAGATCATGACCTTGGCGGAGTCCATGGCCGGATCTTACTGTCACAATCTCAGGGGAATAGTCCTCTGGACTAAGTAAGGGGACTCCCTGGACCACCGCGGGAGATAACAACCTTAGCCGCACCCAGGAGCAGAGTCTAAGTGAACTCCTGGTCTTCGGCAGAGCCCGCCGCAAAGCGGGATGGTCTTGCTGCGGCGGGAGTCACCAGGTCGCTCCGTGGGTGCGACTAGTCCCGCGGTGGCAGCCAAGGTAGGAACCCGGGAAGGCAGGCAGGCAGAACCACGGGAAGGCAGGCAGGCAGGACCACGGAAAGGTAGGCAGGCAGGACCACGGGAAGGTAGGCAGGCAGGAACACGGGAAGGCAGGCAGGACCACGGGAAGGACGGCAGGACCACGGGAAGGACGGCAGGACCACGGGAAGGACGGCTGGCAGGACCTCTGAAGGACGGCTGGCAGGACCTCTGAAGGACGTCACAGGAATGCAGGACTGCCACAGGATTGCAGGACCGCCACAGGATTGCAGGACCGCCACAGGATTGCAGGACCGCCACAGGAATGCAGGACCGCCACAGGAATAACAGGACCGCCACAGGATAACAGGACCACAATAGGATACCACGTAACAAGGGAACACAGGAAACCAGGAACACAGAAACACCACCGAACACGGGAATACCACGGAACACGGGAATACCACGGAACACGGGATTCACAGAATCCACAGAGGCGACTGGAAACGCTTGGGAACACGGAGGGCTTTCTCTTCAGTAACAGGACATGAAGATCCGGCAGGGGATGCTGGGAGTCGCCAGGCTATATAGCCGAGCCAGGAATGCCAGAGCCAATAAGGAGGACGCTGGCCCTTTAAGGCTGGGAGAAGTCCACGCGCCCCCTCTAGTGGCAGGAGCACGTGACTGCATGGAAGAAGCATGCGGCCTACACGCTGGGAGCAAGAGTGCAGGCCGGAGCCTGGAGAGGTAAGTGAGAGCTGGGGGAGCGGGGACCGCGGCAGCAGGCACGGGTACACCCTCAATCCGTACCGAGGATCGCGGGTGTAACCGTGACAACCTAATTTCTGTACATGGGTGTCGATTCTATATAGAAACCCAAAAAACCCTGTATCTCTAAACGGCTTACTGTCTGATCTGTTCCCCCTTGTGAGGGGCACCCCTCAAAGGTGTCCCTCATCACCCCTTGTTCGCATTAACAATTGAGCCGCTAGCAATTAAAATTTGTATGGATACAGCATACATTGGGGTGCCATATGGGATGGGACAAGATCGTCTTGCACTTTATGCGGATTATCTTCTCCTTCTCATCTCGCACCCAGACACTTCCTTAACCAGAGCAATTGATTTGATAAATTGCTTTGGCTCATTCCCAGGCTTGCGTATATAGTGGGGCAAGTCATGTCTAATGTTCCTATCTCTGGGCAGGGCCAATAACTCCCCTGAAATTATGCGTGACCTCGTGGTCACAGATAAATTTAAACATTTGGGGGTGACTCTAACCAGGCAGCCCAAATACTAGATATTAGATTCTAATGTCTTTCCTCTGTTAGGCTACTTTTGGGATAAATTTAAAACTTGGGCCGCCCTTCCTCTCTCAGTGGCAGGCAGGATAAATTTGGTTAGGATGGTGGTTTGCCAAAATACTTTTATGTGATCCAGCACATTTTCTATCCGATCCCTAAACACTTTTTTAATAATCTAGACTCATTGATAATTACCTTTATCTGGGGATCCTCCAGGTCAAGGTTGCTGCCAACTAAATTACAGAGATCCACAACTAAAGTGGGTATGGTCCTTCCTAATATTTTTCTTTACAATCTCACTGGACAGCTACAATTCTTGGGCACCTGGGTAACACATAACCCCCTCCAATATCCATACAATTCTTGGGCACCTGGGTAACACATAACCCCCTCCAATATCCATAAAAGTGGTTAGCAGTGGACTTAGGGGTTGTAGGCATATGGTCACTACTAATTCAGGGGTAGGGAACCTATGGCTCGGGAGCCAGATATGGCTCTTTTGTTGGCTGCATCTGGCTCTCAGACAGATCTTTAATAAATAGTGACGGCTGCTGCTGTGTCTCTTAGACTAATCACTGGACACAGGCAGCAATGTTACCGCTGCCCACGTCCTTTGTACGACCCAGGTGCCATCGCCGCCATCGTCTAAGCCTGGGTCAAAGAGAAGAGCGTGAAAGCGATGAGGAGCTGGTAAGTGAATATTCTTTTTTTTTTGTGACTACCTATCTACTGGGGGGCATGTGCTGTGGCTACCTATCTAATGGGGGGCATGTGCTTTGGCTATCTATCTACTTGGGGGCATGTGCTGTGGTTACCTATATACTGGGAGTATCTGCTGTGGCTACCTCCCTACTTGGAGTATGTGCTGTGGCTACCTCTCTAATTAGAGTATGGCTACCTATATACTGGGGTGTGTGCTGTGGCTACCTATATACTGGGGGACATGTGCTATGGCTACCAATCTAATAGCTGCCAGTCTTTATAGGAACCCGGGAAGTGGGTGGCACCAATCAGCGCACTGGCCCTTTAAATCCGCGAGTGCAGGAGCGCGTGCTGGCCAAGCGGGACAGAAGACGGAAAGTGGTGGGATGAGTGAGCACGGAAAGGGGCGCCGCCACGGAGAGGGGCACGGGTGTGCCTGCAATCCGCTAGCAATCTACTGTGGGGCAAGTGCATATGCTACGGCTCTTATAGAATAACATTTTAAAATATACATAGGCAAAGATTTGGGTCATAAATATTTTTGTAAACATCCAAAATATCACTGCATTAAGTTTAGAAAAGGAAAAGCGGATGTCCAAGAGGAATGTAATAATAACAATCGCTTTATTAAATCAAAATAAGAGAGAGTAAAAACATTTAAAATAGCACATGCAAGTGCTACATGAATCCTAGTGTCCCCAGTGCAGCAATACATAATACATTTTAAGGTAAGGCAGGCTTGTATAGCTATAATCACATTAGGTCAGATAACAATCTACACGAGTGTGGTATCAAAAGAAGTCATAATAAGAGTGAAGCATAATCACAGCCATATATTACCTAGGTGAACACTTGATCGATGCTAGGCACTAGGGGCAATGATCCCCACGCGTTTCGCCTGAGTACACAGGCTTCCTCAGGGGTCATATACGTGAGGGGGTTATATACAGGAGAGGATACAAGCCATGTGAGGGGTTATATACAGGAGAGGATACAAGCCATGTGAGGGGTTATATACAGGAGTGGACACAAGCCACGTGAGGGGGTTATATACAGGAGAGGACACATGGCTTGTGTCCTCAAGAGCAGTATGAACTACAATGCACTCACTGCAGCTACGCTATGCATTACAAACCCGACCCTAATCTCACAGTCTCCTCATACCCACTTATAGGGGTAATCAGGTCACAAGACCCAGGAGGCATAATTTCAACTATCTACTCGCACCTTATAAGCAGTTTAGCCACCACTTTTCCAGAAATGGAAGAGTCTCATTCCAGAACTTGATGATGAAATAATGGAGGAGGTCTTAAACTCACATCTCCATGTCTCGCCCGCAGTTAATAACAAAATGACGCAATTATATATCATTCATCAGAGTTATCTTACACCATTAAGACTTCATAAGATGGGCAAATTGTTAAGTTTAGAAAAGGAAAAGCGGATGTCCAAGAGGAATGTAATAATAACAATCGCTTTATTAAATCAAAATAAGAGAGAGAGTAAAAACATTTAAAAAGCACATGCAGGTGCTACATAAATCCTAGTGTCCCCAGTGCAGCAATAAAATACCTTTTAAGGTAAGGCAGGGTGATAGCTATAATCACATTAGGTCAGATAACAATCTACATGAGTGTGGTATCAAAAGAAGTCATAATAAGAGTAAAGCATAATCACAGCCATAAATTACCTAAGTGAACACTTGATCGATGCTAGGCACTGGGGGCAATGATCCCCACGCGTTTCGCCTGAGTACACAGGCTTCCTCAGGGGTAAGGGGTGATAGACAAACCAGGAGTATATATAGTATGCCCAGTCCTAAGAGACTCACCCACACCTGTCCCTTGTGAATTACGGTGACGCGGCATGCATTCCGAAAAACCGGAAGTCAGGTGATCTGAAAACCGGAAGTCATGTGACCGGAAGTCAGGTGATCCGAAAACCGGAAGTCATGTGACCGGAGGTCAGGTGATGCGTTTCACAGGGCTGGTGAAAGAGTCACCGTCATACAAGAGGGACAGACCGGCACGCGGCAAAAAGGGATCCCCAGGTGATCTACAGATTATTAACCTCTCTACTTATCAATTAAATGATGTTGAAATTGATATCCTAAAAAGAGGGTTCTCTTTCTCCCCAATGAATCCCCTAGATAAATTCGAGCTAACAAAGGATGTGTATCTTTTCTGTCGACAGCTAACGTTTAAGCTTCTTTACCATCAGCCCTCACTGATGGACACCCTCTCCGACAGTGATCGATGTGTGCTTACGGACCTTCTGGAACTTTTGGACGAGAACGATGCGCCCTCAGGTAGGACACCCTTTCCCATTAGGGTTCCCTCCCAGAATACCCCACGTTTCAGACTTTTCCCTGCGATCCAGATCTTTTTTGATCGAGTTGTCAACGAAATTAAAAACCTGAAGTTGGATAGAAATCGCATGGAAAACTTACCCAGACGGGAGCGGTCAGCACTCAGGGGATTACGCAATAATAAGGACTTCCAAATAAAGGAGGCTGACAAAGGGGGCAATGTGGTTATTTGGCCGACAGAATTGTATGTCAAAGAAGCCAGACGTCAACTGTATAACCGAGATTTTTATATAACATTGCCCTCTGACCCCACACAGGTGTTTAAGAACAAAATCGATCGGATTTTAAAGGCAGCCCTCAACTATGGCATCATTAACAAAAAGTAGCACACATTTCTGACGGTAGATGTACCCAAAATTCCGACCTTCTACATGCTCCCCAAAATTCATAAGTCCCTCTGCGATCCCCCAGGTAGGCCAATTGTGTCTGGCATCGGGGGACTGAATGAAAAACTATGCTCTTACATTGACTTTTATTTACAGCCTTTGGTCATGAAATTTCCAGCATTTGTACGCGACACGACGCACCTCATTCAACAAATAGAGAACCTGCTCATACCCCCCAATGCACTATTGGTCACACTGGACGTCGAATCTCTTTACACCAACATTGGTCACCAGGTAGGTCTAAAGGCTGTTGGACATTTTTTGGACAAGGAGGGCTCCCTGGATCGCAGACACGATTCCTTCATCATGGACCTCCTGTCCTTGGTATTACACCAAAATTATTTCACCTTTGATAGAGCGTTCTTTAAGCAAACTTCCGGCACGGCCATGGGTGCACGGTGTGCTCCTTCATAAGGCAACCTATTTTTGGGTTGGTGGGAGGAGTGCAATGTGTACCAGTCGGCCACCTTTAAGACACGTGACGGGCTGGTACAGATACATCGATGATGTACTGATGATCTGGCGAGGAACTCGCGATGACTGTATCGCTTTTATTGAATACCTGAATACTAATCCATGGAAGATCTTGCTGACCCACCTGATCTCAGAGACCCAGGTGGATTTCTTGGATTTAAAAATATACAGAGAGGGAACCCATCTTGCCACCACCTTATATAGAAAATCTACCGATACTAACAGCCTAACAGTCGATCTGTCCCCGCATGAAGGTGACCAAAAACACATTTATCCACCCTAACAGTCATTCTCCTTTCAGGTTGCGTGATTATATTAATTGCAAAACGAGAGATGTGGTATACATCCTTATGTGTTCCTGCCCCCGCATCTATGTGGGACAGACAGGACAAGAATTAAGACGACGCATACAGCAACATCTCTCTTCCATCAGGACGGCTGCCAATGACCTGACAAAAGGTAAGACTTTATCCACTGTTGCTGCTCATTTTCTACAGGAACACCGGGGATCCAATCACAGCCTCTGGGTATGTGGTCTTAAAAAGATCCACTGGAATTCAAGGGGTGGGAACCGCACAAAGGAACTTTTGAAAACAGAATCTAAGTGGATCTACCTACTGGATTCACTCTCCCCCAGTGGCCTGAACGAGACCTATTATTCACAGGTTTTTATAAGGACTGATCTGGTCACCCCTAATCTTAGTGCTCTAGTCTGCTCTGTTACTGTTTTTGCTTAGTCACAAGGCACTCTTTGGTCCCTTCACTAGTTGCATTGTTTTCTTGGACCTCCTATACACGTGTACTTTCTGCGTAGTCCCTCTGGGACGCACAGAATATACACGTGTGCCATCTCACGTGTTTATTCACTGCACTTACCTTTATACCTCTATATTCTCCTTTCACTCAACACACCACTTTTAATATTTTCCACGTCACATTTTTTTACAAAAGGTCCCCTATTATGTCACCTATACTCTATTGTATATAATTGTAAACTCTCTTCACAGTTTTGCTCACCTGCTGTATTGATTCTGGTCCTCTGACTCCGTGGTCCGTCCTCGATTGAACATTATCTCTCGTCATCTTCGGTTTCGGCTCAACAGTGGAATAAGAAATTCGCCTTATTTGCAAGAAAAGAAAAACAAAACCCTCCCCTCTCTCAACCTTTGGACAACTCTCTTCCAACATTGCTCTATTATTGGCTGGTCTGCTATTCCCACCAATTACAGGCCTCTTTCTTTTTCTTTTCCCTCCTTCTCTCTTTTCCTTCTTCCTCTTGACCTGGTTTTATCCCTCTGGACCTTCTCTAACTCTCTTGTAAAATCCCAGCGACACTATTCTCTTATATATCTTTTATCGCTACTACATTATTGTATATATCTCATGCCTATTACGACTACTCATTTTAGGCACTAATATTGCCTGGTCCTGGGACCCTCAATCTACCTACCCTTGTCACCACCATTTGCACCACTCTTGCACGTATCACATTCTCTCTACTCACACCCGTTCACATCTTCCTTCACTCACGTCTCACTTCCCACACTCTTTCACCAGCCCTGTGGTTTTCACACTTTGTGGGCTCAGTCACATTATTTATTATAAATATTTTTTATCTAAATATAATAATTCTCTTTCTTCATCCGCCATGCACTGGCACTTTAATTGCTTTCAGATTTTACTGGCGCTAGCTATGAAGTACTGTATGAATGTGTGATATATAACTTTTTCGCGCCTGGTCTTTTTTGGCACATGCTCATTACCACCCACCCGTCACCGGAAGTGACATTATCTTGAACTTCCTGTGTCTGACACGCACCATCTAACAGGTGAAACGCATCACCTGACCTCCGGTCACATGACTTCCGGTTTTCGGATCACCTGACATCCGGTCACATGATTGCTGCACTGGGGGACACTAGGATTATGTAGCCACTTGCATGTGCTTTTTAAATGTTTTTACTCTCTTTATTTTGATTTAATAAAGCGATTGTTATTATTACATTTCTTGGACATCCGCTTTTCCTTTTCTAAACTTAATGCTGTGATATTTTGGATGTTTACAAATTATTATGACCCAAATCTTGCCTATGTATTGTTAAGATGGGCAAATTTTCCTCAACCCAGTGTACCAGATTTTTGGCAAATGTATTAGGAGTGCCCTCACATTAAAACATTCTGGTCCTCTGAAATAGATTTTATCCCTTTGCTGACAAAACCTCTTTCTAGCACACCGTTAATATGTTGTTTGGTATTGGGAGAAGAGAGCTGGTCTCATCATGAAAGAATCTTCCTTCGGGAATCTTTATTCCGAGCTGGAAAGCTATTGTCCTACGCTGGATGGGTGACTCTTACCCTCCCTTTCACAATGGAAACAGTTGGTTAATCAGATTGTTCCATAGAGCGAGTAATCTGAGAGAAATTTGATAAGGTATGGAAAAAATGGTGTGACTCCCGCTTACCTATTTACTCCTGACTGTCTGGTTTTCTTCCCCAGTCCGACCATGCCCATGAAACAGAGAAATCTCATGTGCAAACCACCACTGCCTACGTTAAACATCATGTGAATACTTTGGATTAATATGTACTTTTACTTGCCATTATATATGCTTCCTCTGTATGACTGTATCCCGCTTGCAAGCGGTATTTGATGATCTTTGTACATAATTTCCAATAAAACAGTTTAAAAATAAAAAGATTAAAAAGTTGCGAGAAATATACGGCATGGCTACTTGGTCATTAAAAAAAAACAACATAAAGATATGAAAAATATTTTTATGGTAATCGAGTCAATAGGTTTTCCCAGTTTTTGGTGGTAAACTAGGGGCCTCAGTTTATACTCGGGTCGCCTTATACTCAGGCATATACCGTAGTCTTATTTTCTGGGAAAGAGGGTATGTGCTGGTAGCAAGTCTCAGGAAGTGGGTTTTGCAGTCAGATTTTTGTGGAGGGAGAGAAAACATTTATTTTGCATAAAAAGTTTACTTATTCAGTGCTATCATATTCTGTAGCGCTTTGCAAATATAGGGGACATATACAAATAAAATAATATCAGTACAAGGTAGAAATGCTGAAGCAAGTCATGTTCTCTATCAAATTGCCTGCTCCAGTAAGAAGGAAAATGGGAGCATGACAGGTGTTGGCAGTGAAATATTCCATTTTTAGAGGAACATAAAGGGCAATCTGCCACAATCTGTCACTTCCATACTAAAGAGTTTGTTGTTTTCTGGGTGCTCATGTTCAGCATGTTGTTGATTGGGTTGACCGATTACTGGGAGGGGGGTGGATGAAGATCCAAAGGCCATAAGAGGTAGGTGGAAGATCATCAAAAATGATTCAGGAAGTTAGGCCACACGCTCAGGAAAGGACCTCAAAGGCAATTTTCTCTGAAATACTGCCTTACTGCCAGGCAGCTGGAGATTAGGTAAAGAAGTGGTGTATAAATTGATGTAAGAAGGGGGGTTTGGGTTCATGGAAAACGGCAAGGGACTTGGGCTGACACGGGCTTTATAGAAGGGCATCGTGCGGTCATGGACATCTTCACGACGCTTTAATTGGGTCGACTCGTCAGTGTTGAGCAGAGCAGTTCGATGGGGGCCGGCAAGCCGCGGGATGGCTCCTATGGTCACGACCAAAGAAGGTGATCACATGAACCCTACATAAACGAGGAAGTTCTGTTGAGAGAAGCAGAGGCCCTTCTTCTCAGGTGAATCCCAGTGGTCTCAACGTAGACAGGTCCTACTACATAAATCATTCACTGAATGAGCCACTGATTGCTACTTCTCGAAGAAGAAAAGAGGGTAACGTGATGGTGTGTGTGAACATGGAGAGCTTCCCCAATTTCCACCGTTTGAGAAAAAATTGCCCTCCAACCGATCCAAACATATCTACACACCCATGTAGCCCGAAGGAAGTAGGGAAACCGAGATGACGACCCGAAGGCAAGAATCATGGATCTGTCTACAAAGAATCATTTACCGCTACTAGCTGATGGCAGCTCCTCCAAGGCAACAAGCTTTCAAGTCCTTGAATAGCATTGATATTAGGGAGACATGACAGACTCCCTCCGCATGAACCCAGCAACAGGCATAAAGAAGGGGTCTATCAGGGTTGATCTTCCTGATCTGGAGAAAAAGTGTATGCGTCTAGGGCAATAAATTTCTGATTCCTAAACCTGTTTTGATTATCCAGTATGTCCTCTACTGTCCGCACGGCGGCAAAAAAAACTTGCCACTTGGCTGACAGTGAAGATGAGGGGAACTGGCAAGAGTCATGGTATATTGAGGTGCATCTGGTGCGTGTTACACCAGGTAAGACTACGGTGCCACGGCCCACAAAAGAGAAATGTCGGGAACAAACATCATGTTTAACACTGTGATTGGAGTACACCACTAATGTCAGATGCATCCAGACCAAACCCTATGGACACCCTGGCCCTCTTAAGTTGGGTGAAGACATATGAATCGGGGGATCCGTGCGCCATGGGAGTGGAACCCCCCTGATAGCGCGTTGCGTGTGCCTGTTCGGATTATATGGCCTTTTGGCAACTTGTCCCCGTAAACTTTAAACCCTGGGAGGTGTTTGTTTGTATTGAAATCTTGCTCCCGCCCGTCCTGTGCCAGGCCTATCCACCACGTTAGGACCACTTTGTGAAATATGTGCGTACCTCCGCGTGGCGGCCCCTACCCCAGCCCTCCTCGACTCATGGACCATCCCCTCTGTTTCGGTCCTACGGATGGCGCTTTGACTAGCTGTATGCGCCAGCCACACAGCCTACGGGCGCGACCGGCACCCGAGGAATGCTGTGACTTCCGGTTTTTCGGAATGCATGCCGCGTCACCGTAATTCACAAGGGACAGGTGTGGGTGAGTCTCTTAGGACTGGGCATACTATATATACTCCTGGTTTGCCTATCACCCCTTATCCCTGAGGAAGCCTGTGTACTCAGGCGAAACGCGTGGGGATCATTGCCCCCAGTGCCTAGCATCGATCAAGTGTTCACCTAGGTAATTTATGGCTGTGATTATGCTTTACTCTTATTATGACTTCTTTTGATACCACACTCATGTAGATTGTTCTCTGACCTAATGTGATTATAGCTATACAAACCTGCCTTACCTTAAAATGTATTATGTATTGCTGCACTGGGGACACTAGGATTTATGTAGCACTTGCATGTGCTTTTTAAATGTTTTTACTCTCTCTTATTTTGATTTAATAAAGCGATTGTTATTATTACATTCCTCTTGGACATCCGCTTTTCCTTTTCTAAACTTAATGCTGTGATATTTTGGATGTTTACAAAATTATTTATGACCCAAATCTTTGCCTATGTATTGTTAAGATGGGCAAATTTTCCTCAACCCAGTGCTTACCAGATTTTTGGCAAATGTATTAGGAGTGCCCTCACATTAAAACATTCTGGTCCTCTGAAATAGATTTCTTATCCCTTTTGCTGACAAAACCTCTTTCTAGCACACCGTTAATATGTCTGTTTGGTATCTTGGAGGAAGAGAGCTGGTCTCATCATGAAAGAATCTTCCTTCGGGAATCTTTATTCCGAGCTAGGAAAGCTATTGTCCTACGCTGGATGGGTGACTCTATACCCTCCCTTTCACAATGGAAACAGTTGGTTAATCAGATTGTTCCCTATGAGCGAGTAATCTGAGAGAAATTTGATAAGGTATGGAAAAAATGGTGTGACTCCCCGCTTACCTAATTTACTCCTGACTGTCTGTTTTTTTCTTCCCCCAGTCCCTGACCATGCCCCATGAAACAGAAGAATCTCATGTGCAACCCCACCACTGCCTACGTTAAACATCATGTGAATACTTTGGATTAATATGTACTTTTACTTGCCATTATATATAGCTATCCTCTGTATGACTGTATCCCGCTTGCAAGCGGTATTTGATGATCTTTGTACATATATTTTTCAATAAAACAGTTTAAAAAAAAAAAAGATTAAAAAGTTGCGAGAAATATACGGCATGCTACTTGGTCATTTAAAAAAAACAACATAAAGATTATGAAAAATATTTTTATGTATACTCGAGTCAATAGGTTTTCCCAGTTTTTGGTGGTAAAACTAGGGGCCTCAGTTTATACTCGGGTCGCCTTATACTCAGGCATATACCGTAGTCTTATTTTCTGGGAAGAGGGTATGTGCTGGTAGCAATTGTCTCAGGAAGTGGGTTTTGCAGTCAGATTTTTGTGGAGAGCAAGGAACATCTTATTTTGCATCTAAAAATGTTTACTTATTCAGTGCTATCATATTCTGTAGCGCTTTGCAAATAATAGGGGACATATACAAATAAAATAATATCAGTACAAGGGTAGAAATGCTGAAGCAAGTCATGTTCTCTATCAAATTGCCTGCTCCAGTAAGAAGGAAAATGGGAGCATAGACAGGTGTTGGCAGTGAAATATTCCATTTTTAGAGGAACATAAAGGGCAATCTGCCACAATCTGTCACTTCCATACTAAAGAGTTTGTTGTTTTCTGGGTGCTCATGTTCAGCATGTTGTTGATTGGGTTGACCGATTACTGGGAGGGGCTGGTGAAGATCCAAAGGCCATAAGAGGTAGGTGGAAGATCATCAAAAATGATTTCAGGAAGTTAGGCCACACGCTCAGGAAAGGACCTCAAAGGCAATTTTCTCTGAAATACTGCCTATACTGCCAGGCAGCTGGAGATTAGGTAAAGAAGTGGTGTAAAATTGATGTAAGAAGGAGGGGTTTGGGTTCATGGAAAACAGGGCTGACTTGGGCTGACTACAGGCTTTATAGCAGGGATCGGATGCATCTCAATGGGGAGGGTGTAGTTGTTATGGGGGGAAATGGCTAGAAGGTTGGAGGAGTGGTTAAACTAAAGACCTGCCAGAGGGCAAAAAAACTTGCACTTGGCATGACAGTGAAGATAGGGAACTGGAAAGATTCATGGTATATTGAGGGTGGGGGTGATCCAAAGTAAGATCAGTGCATGAGAACCAAAGGAATAGGGAAAACCATATAAAGTGTATGTACACTAATGTCAGATGCATCACAAACAATATGGACAAACTGGAACTCTTAATGTTGGAGGGCAAATATGATATAGTGGGTATCAGTGAGACATGGGTGGACAATAGCTATGAGTGTGCTGTTGAGATTATAGTCATTTTGGAAATTAACGTAAAAATTAAAAATGGGAGGTGTTTGTTTGTATCTGAAATCTTGCCTCAAGCCCGTCCTGTGAAAGGACATCAGTTAGGAAAATGAAAATGTGGAGACAAGGGGAGGAAAAAAGAATAATAACATATTACTACGGATTTGTTATAAGGCTCCAAAAATAACGAAGGCTGCAAAGGAACAGAGGAACTGCTGGTAAGTCAAATAGATGGAGCCTCCAAACACGGTGAAGTATTTATCATTCTAAAAAGTCCCTGTGAAAAACACATACCATATGGGTAAAAGTATAAGAGAAACAAGAAAAAAAAGGGGATAACAAAGGCGAGCAATAAATGGTAAAGCGTTTAAGTTTCTAAAACACAAAGGTATCGATTAAACTTTACCGAATTATAGACAGAAAAATACATTCTGTAAATAACAGGTGAAGGCAGCAAAAATAGAGTCTGAAAGAAATATTGTCAAGGAAAGTAAGAAATAATCCCAAATTATTTTTAAAGTATATAAATGACAACTAACTAAAAATGGCAAATGTGAGCCCTCTGTGGGCATGTCCCCTTCTCAACTGTCTTTACCTAGGTAAATCCCATAGAGGATGACATGATGAGGTATAATGTAAATTCTCTTTTGAATGTCAACAGTTGAACCAAGCAATTGGCACGTCCCTGCCTCATAACCATTAAAATAGACAAATCACTGTGACCAAGTAACGAACACCCTCAGGTACTACATGAAATATGTACTGTGATAGATAAACCATTATTATTATAAATATTCGTTAAGAATAGATCCTGGTGCACAGAAAATGTTGTGCCAACATATAAAATATGTAGTTTCCAAGATCAAAAAGTGATCTTGGAAAGTACAGATCTGTGAATTTAACTTTGTTTGTGAGGAAATTTTTTGATTTGTTATAATGCTATTATAATGTTATTATTTATATGATCACTAGTTATACAATGTCCCCATATATTTTCTGTATCAATTCTTCACAGTTTTCTGCTTGCTGTTGTTCTATAAAAAGCTGCTGTGCTTACTTCCCATAGACAGAAATCTGACAATGGTCACACAGGTGCTTGGCTCGTTAATATCATGGAGAGTAATCAGAACTGTACTTTTTAACGAGCCTTGCACCTGTGTGACCAATGTCTTTGCACTGGAAATAAACATAAAAGCTTTCTATAGAATGACAGCAAGCAGAGATCTAGAAACCTGTGAGGAATTGATACAGAAAGTATACGGGAAATTTGCATAACTTTTCATTATTCAAACCATTATTCAAATCATGAATAATTCCTCAATAATTTTAGCAGGAGGAGCATTTTAATCTACATATGTTGCAATATTTAGTTTTTCAGATAAAGAAAATATATAGGCTTTACAAAGTACACTGGCCACAAAAGATTCTGCACTTTCTGACCCCTGAGATGGGGGATATTCTAGGGGGTCAATACATATGTAGGAATGGGGACTTGCAAAAGGTTAGGTATGCTTTCTTTTTATTTCTACCCCATCCTGGTCCCCTGAAAGTTTTCTACATTCCTGGAAAACGCCTCTAATGATAAACCTAAGGTGCATATAAATTGCACAGTTTATAACCTACTGATACCATCCTCTTCCTGCCCCACGCACTCTTAGCTTGAATCATGTGGTCATTTTTAGGTTTAACATTAGGTCGCTTTTCAGGCACTCAAATTTTTTTAATAATGTAGTTATATTGGGGATTATTTTTTGCAGAGTAATGTACAGTTTACAGTGACATCATTTTGGGGGACTATACTAATTAATAAAATTTTATAAAAAAATATATACCATAAATACCCATAAAGAAGCTAGTATAGAGTTCTAATTAAAACCAGAAAAAGCAAATGGAGTGGTCAACCCAAATCAGGCAGCCCCAAGGATCAACGGTACAGTATTTTTTGAAGAATTCTAGGTGTATGACATCCAGATAAAAAATAAACCAAATTAGTCTACACGAGGTACGTCAGGATTTGGGATGAGTGGATCCACTGGACAACCGCGGGAGGTGGTACTAGCCGACAACTGGGACCAGAATCTAAGTGGCACCTGGTCTTCACCGCCGCAACGCGGGATTGTCTTGCTGTGGTAAGGTACCACCAGGTCCTTCCAGAGGTGCGACTAGCTAGCCGTGACAGCCAAGGTCGAGGTACCTTAGCAGGTACCTTAGCAGGAGTCTCGTGGTCAGGTTCAGGCACAGGGTCAGGGCAGGCAGCAGAGATGCTTCGTCAAGTCCAATCCAAGATCAGCAACGGAAGGTCCAGGCAGATGGGAATTGAAACACAAGGACACGGGACACAGGAAAGCAGGAACACACAGGAGCGGGAACACAGGACTCAAGAGCAGGAACACACAGAAACGCAGGAATACTCAGAACTGTCGCAGGGAAGCTTTCTCTAAAAGGCGTAGGCACAAAGATCTGGCAGGTTTTGCAGGAAGAGGCAAGTTTAAACAGGTTTCCTGAAAATGGCCAGCCCCAATTAGAGGTGCGCTGCCCTTTAAATCCTAGAGTGCCGGTGCACGCGCGGGAACGTACGCGGCTGGCTGCTGGAGCATGAGCGTGTATGGGTAAAGTATTGAGGGTAGCCGTAGGCCGCAGGGAATTCCGTACACCAAGGGGCATGGGTTTGTCCACGTCCCGGAATGAGGTTCGCGGGGGCACAAATGACAAGTTATATATATAACAAGGTATATCATCAAGTAATGAAAGTCCAGAGAAAAAGCTAGAGTAGTCAGATCCCACGAAAGCCCAATGGTTAAGCCACGGTCATCACGTTCTTCACTGCAGAGAATGTAATTCTTGAAAAACCAGAGAAATCATGACGAACACAAACCGGAAAGTATGACAAGAGTAGTAACAATGGAAAACGCCAAATTCAGTTCTTCTATAATAAAATATGAAACATATTAAAGGGGAAAAAAACATGTTAAAATACAAATATACAAATACAAGGTAAGGGGGCCATAAGGGTCCCATGACTACTGCGGGAACCAATCCCATTGTGAACATGTGAAAAAATACACATTTTGTTCCGACAAACAGACCTGCTGACCAATAACTTAAATACTTGGGGATCAGACTCCCCAGGCTTCCAGATAAGACCTAACAGTTAAACTCCCCCCCACTAAGACCTAACAGTTAAACTCCCCCCCACTAATGAAACTAAGAGAGGACCACCTTTTCACCACCTGACTAACTCTTCCCCAACTTTATTAGAACCAACTGTTTCTCGATGGAAATCGGGGGGCGTGGCCGAGCGAAAACCGGCGCATTTAAAACAATAAAAGTGTCGCTTGGGACGCGCTTACCTTCACTTGGTCCAGCTCGGTGAAGTTGAGTGCGTTCAGATGCTTTTCAGCATCTGGACGGCGGAGGAACTACCTTGATGAATCCCGGCCGGACCGAATCCATAAGGGGAGTACTATGCACTCTATACCAGATGGCATCCGCCCCCCCAGAAGGGCATGTCCCCAAGTTCCAACAGAAGTGGGAAAGAGTGCTCTCAGTGGAACAGAAGGAACAAATTCTGACATTGTCTCACAAAGCCTCAATCTCCAACTCATATCAGGAAACAGACTGTAAAATTATGAGGGTCCTGCATTTCCTCCATAAAATGTTCCCAGACACATCACTGGACCATACTCCATATCTTCTGGGACTGCCCGGGAATCCGTCAGTTCTCGGAGGAGGTGGGATGACTGATTTGTAAATTGACAGGACAGACCCTGATGGATAACCCTGCTCTGGCCCTCCAACACCATAAAGAGCTGTCACTACTCTATTACAAAAAATCATTGATGCAAAATTTACTAAATGCAGCTTGAGCCTGTATCCCGGCACGGTGGAAGTCAATGGACCCTCCCCCCCTTCCTCAGTGGGACATTGGTTAAACAGGCTTAACAAAATATACCTATGGAGCGCCTCATCCACTCAGATCCCGCTGCCATAAATAGATTACATTGCACATGGGCACCGTGGGTCTCCTTCTGCTCAACTGACGGTTACAGGAAATTCCTTGACGCTGCCGGAGCAGATGACCACATGGATCCGCCATGTACTCCCCACCCCTTTCTCCCCCGTTTGCCTTCCTCTTCCCTCCTACCCTTACCACCTGACTAACTCTTCCCCAACTTTATTAGAACCAACTGTTTCTTGTTGTTTGTTGACCCTTAAATAGTCTGCCGGTGAAAGTTTGTTTTGTACTGTATTGTACTTCTTTTGCCTGTATGAGAATGTTGTCTGTTATGACTAAAACAAACTCCATATCTTCTTAAACTTGAATATGTCAAAATTTTGGATACCTGTAATAATGGGAAGTGTCATTTGAAGCACATAGAGAAAGCCGTAACAACAGAGCTCACAAGAAAATGGTGCAAACACATTCTTTTTGTCAAGTTCACTGCATTTGGAATTTGTTTCTTGATTCCTAGTACATGGCATGAAAAATTAAATACAGACACTAGAAATTACAATTGGTTATGAAGAACACAAGCCCTAAGAAATATTATATGTACATGGAAAAATAAAAAAGTTATGGATTTTTTAAATTTTAAATAAGGGGAGCAAAAATGAAAAGGGCAGTGGAGAAAGGGGTTAAAGTAAATATCCATTCATAACAATTCAAGGTAGTTTTTGCTGCATCCCAAAATTTTCAAGCTATCAAAATCTAAAAACAATTATGTTTGGTGGTGAACCTGTAATGAATAATAACGTCCACATGTCCAAATAGCTTTTTTCCCATTTTGCAACAGATAAAAATTTTGATTAAAAAATGTTCAAAAGGTTGTATCGTAGGCAAAATGGTAGGAATGAAAATTCCTATATTTTCATTTATTGTTATAAATTATTTTGTATTTTGCTATATATGTGCACTTGTTTCTGTAAAGTGCTACAGAAAATGATAGGACTTTACAATCAAAGGTTTTATTATTTTTAACTTTAGTTAATGGTATACCTTACATTTGCATAAAGCCTTGGCACAATGGGCTAAAGGAACCCACTCTTGGTTTGGTCGCTTCCATTTCTACTCTATGTTATGCAGGCACTCCCAATACGGATCCCATGAGCCTTCTTCAGGGAAGCACACCGACTATTCACCATGTTCGTATGGGCATAGTATTCCTCTTACATGCCTCCTCTGGACTGGACTGAGCTCACACCCCATGCTGGTGGTTTTCCGCAGTAGCTCAATAACTTGAAATTCCCTCCCCCATGTTTCCAATACTAGGCAACCCTAGGCAACTTTGCACCTGGGGTAACTGAACCCCCCTTTTATCGCTGGAGATGGTCAGGCAAATTTAAGGCGCCAAACTTCATCACAGATGGAAATGAATGGATGAGAGTGACTGCTCTCACACTCCTAGTAGAACCCCCCTGTGCCGGATTGGCAACGCACACAGTTAACACATTGGGGGTCATTTACTAAGGGACTGATTCACGTTTTCCCGACGTGTTACCCGAATATTTCCGATTTGCGCCGATTTTCCCTGTATTTCCCCGGGATTTTGGCGCATGCGATTCGATGGAAATCGGGGGGCGTGGCCGAGCGAAAACCGGCGCATTTAAAACAATAAAAGTGTCGCTTGGGACGCGCTTACCTTCACTTGGTCCAGCTCGGTGAAGTTGAGTGCGTTCAGATGCTTTTCAGCATCTGGACGGCGGAGGAACTACCTTGATGAATCCCGGCCGGACCGAATCCATAAGGGGAGTACTATGCACTCTATACCAGATGGCATCCGCCCCCCCAGAAGGGCATGTCCCCAAGTTCCAACAGAAGTGGGAAAGAGTGCTCTCAGTGGAACAGAAGGAACAAATTCTGACATTGTCTCACAAAGCCTCAATCTCCAACTCATATCAGGAAACAGACTGTAAAATTATGAGGGTCCTGCATTTCCTCCATAAAATGTTCCCAGACACATCACTGGACCATACTCCATATCTTCTGGGACTGCCCGGGAATCCGTCAGTTCTCGGAGGAGGTGGGATGACTGATTTGTAAATTGACAGGACAGACCCTGATGGATAACCCTGCTCTGGCCCTCCAACACCATAAAGAGCTGTCACTACTCTATTACAAAAAATCATTGATGCAAAATTTACTAAATGCAGCTTGAGCCTGTATCCCGGCACGGTGGAAGTCAATGGACCCTCCCCCCCTTCCTCAGTGGGACATTGGTTAAACAGGCTTAACAAAATATACCTATGGAGCGCCTTGTCCACTCAGATCCTGCTGCCATAAATAGACTACGTTGCACATGGGCACCGTGGGTCTCCTTCAGCTCAACTGATGGTTACAGGAAACTCCTTGGCACTGCCGGCGCAGATGACCACATGGATCCGCCATGTACTCCCCACCCCTTTCTCCCCCGTTTGCCTTCCTCTTCCTAAGGCAAATATTTTAATCTATCACTGTAAATGGGATTTAATGGTTTGAATCAGCACTCCAACCTTTCAGCATTGCAATAAATATAAAAGTATAACATGTGTGATGGTTTTACTTCTATCGCTGTTACTTGCCTATATATAAATAAATATGTCTTAATTTTTGAGACATAGGGGCAGATTTACTTACCCGGTCCATTCGCGATCCAGCGGTGCGTTCTCTGCGCTGGATTCGGGTCCGGCCGGGATTTATTAAGGTAGTTCCTTCGCCGTCCACCAGGTGGCGCTGCTGTGCTGAAAAGCATCCGAACGCGCTGGAGTTCACCGGCTCGGGCTGAGTGAAGGTAAGTGCAAGCTCTGCGACAGATTTTTTGTTTTAAATGCGGCCTTTTTTATGAATCCGTCGGGTTTTCGTTCGGCCACGCCCCCCGATTTCCGTCGTGTGCATGCCATCGCCGATGCGCCATAATCCGATCGCGTGCTCCAAAATCCCGGGGCAATTCAGGGGAAATCGGCGCAAATCGGAAATATTCACACGTCGGGAAAACGCGAATCGGGCCCTTAGTAAATGACCCCCATAGAGTTCACTTGCATCAAAGACACATATCAAAGTCTTGTTATCTACAGGACAAATTTTACTTTTTAGTGGAACAATTTAATATTCCATGCAAAAAAATTACAAGTGAGGTAAAATTGACAAAAATAACACATTTCTGGTGATTCTTGTGGGCTCTTTTATTACAGCTTTCATTCTGAGCTCCAAATGAAACCTCCCCTTTATTTTTTAGGTTGGTACAATTAAATTGATACAAAATGTATATAGGGTTTATTAGGTTTTAGTACATATTTAAAAATTTGTACAAAAAAGCTTGCCATTTTGCCAGATTCTGAGGCCAATAACTTTTTCACACTTTGGTGTAAGGTGCCTTTTTTTCAGAGATGCACTGACATTTTCATTTATATACAATTGGGAACCTAAATGAGCATTTCATCATTTTTATTCAAATATTTATGGAGGAAAAACAGCAAAAAAGTGGCCATTCAGGAATTTTGGTGTTATTTTCAGTTAATGTGTTTATTGCCGGGAATAATCTTTTGGGACATGGCAATACCTAACATGTTTATGATTTTTGTTGTTTATTTTTATATGGAGGGACTGGTCACTTGAACCCTGGAGGAACTGGTCACTCATACAACATACTGCAATACTTTTGTATTACAATATATTGCAATTTTACTGCTAATCTCTAATCCGCAGGCTATTATAGACCCATATCCATGGCAGGCCTACAAGTTTCTATGTATAATGTCATGGCAACAAGTCAGTGCCCTCTGATAATGTCACAAGGGGCACTTATTGGCCTTTAAGGATGGTGGCATCCACCTGCAGTGCTGTTCGGTGCCGAGCTCTGGTTTAACTATGGCACTGAACAGGTTAAATGCAGCTAGAGACTGTTTATGGAGAGAGCACAACTCATAAGTTCTCTCTCCATACACCCCTGCAGAACCACAAAATTATAGTAGGTTGTGGTGTATAAAGGGGTTAATCCATGGGGCTCACTGAATTGACAAGCAGAGTAATAGACTATCTCAGTTCATCATATAAGTGTTAAACTAAGCACTAAATAGACTGTCACTTGGATATATTTTGAATTGGTGTAGTTCAAGATGTAAAGCACTCATTCATACAGTATCCCATTCCAGAAATTGTAAAGTATCCAAAGCACCAGAGTTCAGTACATCCTATTGTTGCTATATGAAGTATATATAAATGAAAAAGAGGTTTAATTTAATATTAAAAAACTAATAAAACAATAAAATACCTAATAGAATACAAGCATATATAACTTCAATTTCTTTCTTAGAGTCGTGTGATTAATTATGATTCTAACCCATAAATTAATTGTTGGTTGGTTATGAAAAATGCAGTTCACATTCTAAAAATTCATAAAGAAATTCACTCTCTCAAAGTTCATAAAGCATTTTTCATAAAAAGTTGCACTCTTAATTCCAATGTAAGAAACAGTTCACATTCAAAAAGTCCAAAATTCGTAGCGTTTTTCATAAGAGACAAATGTTGCGCTTTTAGTTATGAATTCACACTTTTGGTTCAGAAATCACAGCATTACTGAAAGCAAATGTTAAAAAAACTTTGTAAAATACGTGCTACGTTTTGATATTGAAATGTAATAAGACATATGCTGCCCTTTGGTTTTAAATCCACACTCTCATTTGATGGACTGCAACGTTGTATTATATGAAATAAATGTTTTGCATATATCATGAATACAATTTAGCATTGTAGCAAAAAAGGTGCATAGATTATGGTAACGTCTGTGCCAACTCGAAAGGACTGAGATGAGGGCCAAGATCCCACTAAACATCAAAGGGTGCACTCTTTTTACACTGAGATCAGATGATTCCATAGATTATGACAGAACCTGTTCTGTTAAACGCGGATGCATGTAAAAACCCACGAAAAGAGTGCAGAGGGTGTTGGCAGTAATTCTGCATTGACGTCACTGATTATTTTGACCTTCATTTCATCCGTCAGTGTCCGCTTTCAATTGGTCATTAATCCATCATGAGTATTGCTAAAGCCAAAAACAAACAGGAGTGGATCCAGAACAGAGATGACCAGTAAATGAAGGGGAAAACTAAACATAGTGTCATAGAGCGGTGGAGGGTGAAAACAGCATTATGAAAATCACAGGGTGTTCCAGGAAGACAGCGGTCAGTTGGCAACAGCATGAGTAGGCTGCAGAGTGGCACAATGACAAATTATGGAGGTGGCGGAAACATGGTAGGCCACAGAGTGGCACAATGACAATGTGGAGGTGGCAGCAACCAGTTTGGCACAATGTTAGAGTGGGGAGGTGTCAGCGGCAGAAGCAGCAGCAAGAGCCCACAGGTGGCAGCAACATGGAAAGCCACAAAGTGACACAATGATAGAGTGTGTTAGGGGAATATCCCCATCTCTCGATGTGATGTGTGGGTCCAAATTATTGTATAGTACGAGATGCTCGGTGAATCACTCAGACCTTCACATGTTTGAGAGAATTCCAATTTATTTAGGTAGCAGACAGTTTTTATAGGTTCTTGGGACAAAGGAACCTACTGAGCATGTCCACATTCCAATAACCTTCAACAGGATGTATGAGTGTAAAATGATCTGTGTATGCGGGGGATGGTATTAAGTATGGTAAAACATATGGTATGTGAAAACAATAGAAAATGGATTCTATTCCCTCACAATTCTTCCCTTTTGTGAATAATTTCAGGTACTGCTCAGGTGGTACATTGACATATGCTAATCACACATCCAGGACTTATATGACCACTTCACCTGCTTCCCTCCTGAGCATCCTGAACATTACATCACAACACAATTCACGTAAATCCATTGTAAAGCGCAGAATCTCTACATCCTATTGGTCTATATCCTTATACATGTCACCCTACCAACCCCTGAGTACTATTTGACATCGTACAGTGCACACACTGTCACAGCTTTCTTTTGCATAGCCCATGAAAGATATCATGATCACAATCTTTCTTAGTGATGCTGCAAGTAGTAAGAGTAACAATGTCCATAGCAGCATCAAGATACACAGATTCATGTTCTGTAGTCTCTGGGTCCTGCGCTCTTCTTCTTCAGCTGTCGTAGTCTCGTTGTAGTTTCTACACGTTGATGAGGTACTTGGGATGACCCTTCAAAAGACCATCTCATCACCTGGGTGCAGGTCCTGTACTCTAGCTACTTTATCAGTTTCTGGAACTGAAACAGATACTTGGTTATGCACCTAAGAAAAAAATGTATCTGCAGGTTTTTGACATCCCACCAATTCTCTATGACACCTCTGGACAACCTTAGGGAAATATATGTTCATCCATGGGGCAATTCTAAAAACAACCTCAGTAGGTGAAAAGCCTTTTAATCCTTAGAGCTCTCGTCAACCATATTACTGCCCCAATAGGGATTTTTACTTTAGTCTGTAGAATAAGTGGACTAACGTATTCATCGATCCCTGGCTGTGGTCTTTACAGTTGCTTTAGTTACAGGATAGGGTTCAGATTACCCAGAAAAGAGGTCCACACACACAAGCACATGTTCATAGCTACTTACCTTTGGTAGCTGTACTTAGCCAATCTGCAACCTCTAGAAGGGGTAAAGCGGCTTTGGAGTGTATATATGAAGGTTTTCACTACTCTCCCTACAATGGACAGTAGAAAAAGTGAATCTAAGTGATACTCAATACTTATCCACCATGGAGCATATAGAGCCTTAGACTGGTGTCTCACCCTGTGGGTGCACTGAACCATCAAAGAGTAAAGGGCCCTTGGCAGATATTGCTTGTCACCTCTTTGCCGTAGTCCACCCTCCATCCATGGGGTCCCAGTTTTACTCCAGTCTTGCTTCCTCACCTGTGAAGCCGGTTTCTATAAAGACAGGAGTATAGATAACCCTACTAGGACAGCGAGGGTCACGGACTGTAGTGATCCAGGCTCCTTTCCCCTAGGCTTTCTAGTAACTAGTACAGTCACTTCATGTGTTATAGCTTTATAGGTTTTACCTTCTAGCATGGACCTTTATTGTAACATTAAGGCCTCTATAGACTAGTCCCTGCCCGCGCCACTCGCATCATTCTCTGTCTGGATGCCATAAGGTAGAGAGCTGCTGCTGCTACTGCAGGGATAGCGTTAGGGTGTTATATTAGCTTACTGTTAGGCAGGAGTGAGTCTACAAGAACCCAACAGCCCTTGTTAGGGCTAGAATAGCGTTTTATTTAATTTATTTTTTTGTTTGCTTGTGGTTGGGCTTGCTGGCACTAGTAGTGCAGCTAGTGCCATATTGTGAGGAATTTGCAGGGAGACTTGCGAACGTTATATTTAGCTCTTAGTGACACACATATCCATCTCAAACACCTAAGTGAGACAATTTATTAGGGGTTTTATTGAATTAGGCACAGTCTGACGATTTATTTTTTTTTCAAAACTTAAAGTGACTTAAAATCCAGTTCTTGTGTGCTGTCAGTGTAGGTTAGAAACTAGGCATACAAGAACCCAACCGACTTTCTTAGGCCTACAATAGCATTATATATATATTGTTGATTTGCTTGTGGCTGGCCTTGCTGGCACCAGTAGTGCAGCTAGTACCATATTGTGAGGAATTTGCAGGGAGACTTGCGACCATTGTGTTTAGCTCTTAGTGACACACATATCCACCTCAAACACCGAAGTGGGACAATTTATTAGGGGTTTGATTTGAATTAGGCACAGCCTGCTGATTTATTTTTGTTTACGTTTATTTACTTTTATAACTCAAAGTCATCTGGCATAGCAGTATGCTTTCAGTGTAGGCTATAAAATAGCCATAGGATAACCAAAACGGCTTACTTAGGCCTACAATAGCGTTATATATTTTATTTTTTGTTGATTTGCTTGTGACTGGCCTTGCTGGCACCAGTAGTGCAGCTAGTACCATATTGTGAGGAATTTGCAGGGAGACTTGCGACCGTTGTGTTTAGCACTTAGTGACACACATATCCATCTCAAACACCGAAGTGGGACAATTTATTAGGGGTTTGATTAGAATTAGGCACAGTCTGCTGATTTATTTTTTTTACGTTTATTTTTTTTTATAACTCAAAGTCATCAGGCACAGCACAAAATCCAGTTGTGCGCTGTCAGTGTAGGTTAGAAACTAAGTTGCAAAAATTAGTAAAAACAAATTATGTCATATAAAGGCTCGTAGAAACACTGCACCAGTACTTAATTTGTAATAGGGAACAACGTGCGCTCCTCACACCTGGTGAAGGATTTTGATCATGCAGACAAACAAAAAAGGGGGGTATACAAGAGGAATAATATGCACAAAATTTATAAATTTATAACAAAGTTTATTGGTAGTAAATGGATAAAAATACACATATATGTTAAAAACTGGCTTTCAGAAGAGACAGGAAGATCCACAGGAACCATAACCATGGCATATATAATCAATGTTACATTGTCTACAGTAAGTCAGACATAATAGGATAACCAATCGTCATATAATGTGCCCAACCAGACCATATATAACCATTAACACTCATATAACATGTAGTGGCATAAAGGTAAAACAAAGTCCACACATGAATGACATATAGTGGTCTAGGTCATTTGTTGACCATGGTTACCTGACTGTAAAGATGCCCCAACGCGCGTTTCAACCACGCCGGTCTTTTTCAAGGGGTAGTGTGACAAATGCATGATCGGACTTTTAAACCTTGCCCTGGCCAATGAGCGATGGAGAACCCTGCTTAACATGCAGCACCTGTGTGTGCGGCGCATCCTCAGTTGGCCCGTAACTGCGCCCGCGAGCGGGGCCGGGCAGTGACGTCACAGAGGCGGTGATCAACACCGAGTCATGTGACGCCAGTGCCACGCCCCCCGCTCGGGAGCCGCAGAACAGGAGAAACCGGGCATGCGCACGCCAGGGAACGCTGCTAGGTATGTAGGCTATAAAGAAATATGTTTAAGCTGACTTGAAGGGAAGCTGTAAATGTAAGTGCCATCAGTCGTGAGTCATGTGTCATATGTGAGTGGAGGGAGTTTAAAACGTTAAGGATAAGTGAAAAATGGTTGAAAAAAATGGTTGAAAAAATTTTTGAATGAATGAAAAAATGAAAAAATTGGATAAATGAAAAAAGGAGGAATGTAGATATGTGTTGTGCCATAGTGATGAGGTGGAACATGGGTGAGAGGAACGTGAAGATGTGTGTAAGGCACAGGTGGTGAATGTGATGGGAAGATGAGGTATCGGGGGTACCCTGGGGGACCTAAACAGTTCGAGTGAGTGCGTGAAGAAAAAGTGTAGGTGGTGCAAGGTGAAAGAAACCAGGCAGTGAAGGTGAAGAGGTGAGAAATAAAATGAAAAAAACCGTGAGGGGTGTAAGTCAAAAGGTGAATATACTTATCAAAAAATGGTGGTCGATCACGGTCGATGTTCTAGATCATAGAGGACTCATCACCTTGGATCCTATTTGGAATATAATCTACAGAGTCATATGTTCACTAAAATGCGATGCAGTGCCCCATCTAATCAGGATGGTTATTTGCTTCCCCCCTTACTCAGCAGAACCAAGCTTGAGTATGGCCAGGATCAAAGGGCAGGTCCGAATGTACAACAGAAATTTGCCGAAGCCTAAAAATAAGCCATTCTACTGTTAAAATCTCAAAACACACATATAAAAACAAACAGTTTGGACATGTGAATCATGTATTGTAGGTCTGGTGAGCAATGAACAAGAGCTGATGGTAATTACAAAAAAGCGGAGAAACCAAAATTTTCATTAAGACCCAAAGGGTCCACTGTCCTCAATGTCCATATCCATTTGGATTCAATTTGCAACAGTTTTTGCTTGAGAGCCCCGCCTCTCATATCCAAGTTCACATGGTCGATCCCCCGAACCCTCAGTGAGCTTGGATCGCATGCATGGTGTTGCCTAAAGTGACGAGGAATAGGTTTTAATTTTTCGATCGAGGAGGTTTCGACCGTCGCTGCATTAGTGATATCATTCACATGTTCCCTGATCCGTGTCTTCAGTTCTCGAGTGGTCATGCCTATGTAAATTTTCGGGCAGGGGCAATATGCAAAATATATAACCCCCTTGGTCTTGCATGTGATGGTCCACCGAATTTGGTATTCACAGCCCCCTCTTAGGTTGGAAAAGGTTGTTGCCTGTTCCATATTGGGACAAGCTATGCAGTGTCCACATGCTTTGCTCCCCCATTTTGGCTTTGGGGCCCCAAAGACCCGCGGTTGGGATTGTATGGGAGTGAAGAAGCTCTTGACTAGCAAATCTCGAAGATTGGGAGCCCTTTTGGGTGCTGTGACAGGATGTTGGGGCACAATTTGTTTAATGATCGGGTCTCATGATCAATGCCATGAAGAAGTTTTGGCCCATTTTGCTGTGAGCTGTGTCAGGCTCATTTTTCGGGTGTTTCACCAGATACGTTATGGAACTTGGTCACTATGTCGCCACCATGCTGTGTTATCGACTAAATATACCGTCAACCTTTTGTTCACATAGGAAATCATTTCAGCGCTTCTTGCTCACCTCCTTTGCTTCTTCTCTGCCACCCATTGGTTTGAAGCCTGAGTTTATTTAGGGTATGTCACCATGCTACTCTCTAGCCTGCCGCTGCTGCCGCTGCCTCTGCATGCCGTCCCCTATAGTGTCAGGGTCAATTTTTGGATGTTTTAGATGCTATCTAGCCTCATTCGGTCACTCTGTCATGGCCATGCTGTTGCCCATAATTTTGGCATAATGGTGCGATTAAGCAGCCTCAGAGGCATCCATGCATGCTGCCCCTGCTGTTTCCTTTCCATTTCCATGGTGTTTCCATCCTTTTCTGAGGTTCCCAGGTTTTTGGCCAAGCTTCCCTGTGCAGAGCCTTGGTCCCCTTGAAAAATGCTGGAGTCTCCCATTGACTTCAATGGGTCTCGTTATTCGAGACGAGCACACGAGCAACGGGAAAAGTTCATCTCGAATAACGAGCACCCGAGCATTTTAGTGCTCGCTCTTCTCTACTGTATACTGTAAATGTAACTACTTCTTAATAAGTGGTTCAACTAACTAGAAGAATTGTACCCATATGGATTATCGTAGGACTGGACTTGAAACCCTTAAAGAAGCGTTAGACTTTGACAACCATGGGTAGAACATGTTTGCCTGATTGTAAGTCTATTTTCAGGTATTGTTTTTATTAATCAACCTGATATCCAAGATGATTGTTTTTGAATGTTTTAGGTGTGGTAAAGTACACTGCTCAAAAACAAGGGGGACGCTCAAATGATATATCCTAGATGTGAATGAATGAATTATTCTCATTGAATACTTTGTTCTGTACAATTGAATGTGCTGACAACAAAATAAAAAAAATCATAAATGGAAAAAAAATGTATTAACCAATGGAGGCCTGGATATGGAGTTACCCACAAAATTAACCCTTACCAACATGTGACGTAATAGTATGTGACGAATGGGTGCCGTCATCTTTTTGAGGCTGCCGGCAGCTTTACCGGCAGCGATCACTGTGATAACACCCGCGATCGGTGCTAGCACCGATCGCGGGTGTTAGCGGTAAGTCTTTGCTGCAATATGTAGAAAAGACTTACCGGCTATGGAGCGGGACCCGGCTACCGTCGTGAATACAAGGCGGGCGGTCGTGAACCAGTTAATTTAGTGCCACTGAGTCTCAGCTTTTACACTATTATGATATTTGTTGACCTTTGATGTGTATATATAATTTCACAATTTCATAAATCAATTATACTGTCACATTTGTAGTTACCGGTCATTTTCTCCTAGGTATGTATCACAATAATGTCAACTAAAATAAATGTCTATTTCTTTCCTACAAGGCAAATATTAATAATATTCTATTAGGTGTTAATATGTTTCCATTAAAATGCACTCAATTCAAACTTTACTTGTTACGTTGATAAATAACACATACTGCTGTTTAGCTCAACATGATTTGGAATTAATAAATGACTTTCATCCATACAGCCATAGCTGCAGGGTTTTAATCATAGTTACAAGATTTTATTTTGTAGATAATTAAAAAAGTTGAATGTCTTGCTTTTAATACACTATGCATATTTCATTTCTACTGAGCTTGAATGTTGTGTAATACATTACCAGTAGAAAGAAAGCCTGCATTATATTATGCATTTTGTATTAACATGTGTCTTTTCCAGTTGGTCACCATCCAGAAAAATCTGTAGTTCAGTATAATTCATAAAATACAGTATGTAATTCATGGTGGGGGGCGGACTGGCCATATAGCCCACAGGGGATAATCCCGGTGGGCTGACTGGCCTGGGGCTGGTGCGGGGCCAGTCTGGGACAGTCTTGGGGCGGTCTAAAAATGATAAACCATGTACTCACCTTTCCAATGCTCCCTGCAGCTCTGCTACTTGATGTGGTCCGGCCAGAAATGACAGCTCCATGCAATCCGGCTGCGCACAGACTACGATGTCATCAAGCGGCTGCCGTCATAGTCTGTGTGACGCCCGTGCACACGGACCTGTCACCGCTAGATGGACAGCATCAAGAAGCGGAGCTACAGGGTAGCGTTGGAACGATGAGTACCTGGTTTATTATTTTTATGTGCTGGGCAAGGGACTGGCTGGCTGTATTCTGGGGGAACTGGCTATATATTGGGAGGGCTGGCTGTATAATGTGGTCGGTGGGTGGCGGATTTGTCAGGATACACTGTGTGGGGCATGCTTGCTATATACTGTGGGCTAAACAAATTTTTTTTGTGGTAACCAGTTTTAGTTGTCGTGCTGCTAGTTGAAATGGATACTATTGGTTTAACCTATAACAAGTTAGTGTTTTTCTGTTATAGGTTTGGCGTATATCTAACTCTAAGGTTTTGCAATAACATATTTATTTGACAAAACTTTTGCTCAGACGGTAAAACAAAAACAGAGTATAGTGGACAATTATGGACTACGAATTCCGGGGAGGATTTCCCCTTCTTCAGGTCCAGTTTTTTTAAAGTAGGAGAAAGTAGGAGAAATTGAGGTGTAGAATTCCTCAGTATAAATACATTCTAACAAAAATATATAAATTAACAGTATAAGAGAATTGCATTTTATATACATAGCAGATAATTTTTTATATATATATTTTTTATAAATGAATAAAACATACATAAATCAGTGTGTCAATTGGTGATTAAAAATGCATAAATATAAATAAAAATGGATAGACACATAAATAAATATTGTATATGACAGACTGGAAGATGCCAGCCAAATTCCAATGTTTTTTTATTATAATTCATAATATCCAATAAAAACAATATTCATCATTCACATTAAAAAGAATAAATCAATGAGGAACAGGTATAGGAGTGTTTTATATGGCTAGTGTGCAAAAAAGCAGTCATATATAGAGCACTTAATATTAGTTATGCAAGAAATGCAGTACATGGAAGTCCAGAAATAGATGTATTAAGTACTGATCGTATCTGGGCGTATGATTGCGTGGTACAAGTCGGCTGTAAAGATCTAATACGCCGGAGGCTATCTGGATATATGAATATAGAGAGGATGATATTGAAGGGTTTCTATGTTTCTCAATTATAACTAATGACTATAGATGCGCTGTTCACACAGACCTTCATACAAGAACACACGGGGCGCAGTAGTAACAAAGTGTCTAGAGCGACTTCGGGTGTCTGTTGTCCTGATGTTGGGACATGTAACTCCTGTTAGTGAGCATGTAGTCCTAAGATGAAGTGAGTGGCATTTTATGATCGAAATCGGCACGGGTAAGTAGATAGAAAAAAGGCATAGGTAGAACTTACTGAATAGAGGTGTTGTCTAAGCCGGCGGTAGTGCAAATGGCAGCTCTGTCGGCTTGGTAGAATTTAAATGTAAAAAAAAAAAGAAAAAAAAAGTGGTGTATAAATAAAAAGTGGAGAAGAAAAAGGGGGGGGCGGCAATGACAGAACTAATGGATAGTAAACATGATTGCTGTGTTTGTATGATTAGGAGGCTGGGGTAGGGGGGCGGTTGACTTTATATTGTGGGATATTAAAAAAAAAAAACAAAAAAAAAACATTTTTTTAGTTTACCATATCAGGATTCCTTCCTGCACACCAGAGTCTGCAGCAGCTTTATAACTACCTATCTCTCTTTTCATTCTCCCCTTGCATGGAGCGCGGTGTACACACTCTATACCAATATATGTACTGTGGGGGCGGGGGCTGGACGACTATATACTGGGATGGGCAGGCTGGCTATATACTGGGGTGCAAAGGCTGGCTATATACTGTGGGGGGGCAGACTGGCTATATACTGTGGGGGGCTGGATATATACTGGGGGGGTGCTGGCAATATACTGGGGGGCTGGCTGGCTATCTACTGGGGAGTTTGGCTAGCTATATACAATGGGGGCTGGCTATACACTGAGGAGGCTGACTGGCAATATACTAGGGGGGCTGACTAGCTATATACTGGAGGGACTGGCTGGCTATATACAGGGTGGCTGGCAGTATACTGGGGGGCTGTCTGGCAATAGATTGGGGGGGACTGGCTGGTGGTGTTATATGGCATAGTAGTAGTAGTAATAGTAGTTATATTCTTGTACACAGGGGGCAATATTATAATAGTTATATTCTTGCACATAGGGGGCAGAATTAAAGTAGTTATAGTCTTGCACATAACGAGCAGTCTTATTGTAGTTCTATTCATGTATATAGGGGGTATTATAATACAGGCGGTCCCCTACTTAAGGACACCCGACTTACAGACAACCCATAGTTACAGACAGACCCCTCTGACCTCTGGTGAAGCTTTCTGAATGCTTTACTATAGTCCCAGACTGCAATAATCATCTGTAATATGTCTGTTATGAAGCTTTATTGATGATCCTTAGTCCCATTACAGCAAAAAATGTTTAAACTCCAATTGTCACTGGGGCCAAATTTTTTTTTTTCTGGATCTACAATTATAAAATATACAGTTTCGACTTACATACAAATTCAACTTAAGAACAAACCTCCAGACCCTATCTTGTATGTAACCCGGGGACTGCCTGTAGTTCTATTCTTGTACACAGGGGGCAATATTATAGTAGTTATATTCTTGTACATAAGGGGCAGAATTATAGTAGTTATAGTCTTGCACATAACGAGCAGGCTTATTGTAGTTCTATTCATGTATATAGGGGGTATTATTATAATAGTTCTATTCTTGTACACAGGGGGCAATATTATAATAGTTATATTCTTGCACATAGGGGGCAGAATTAAAGTAGTTATATTATTGTACATGGGGGCAATACTATAGTACAGTGATGGCAAACCTTTTAGAGACCGAGTGCCCAAACTACAACAAAGACCCGCTTATTTATCGCAAAGTGCCAACACAGAAATTTAATTTGTGATTTATACTCCCTTCTCTGTCACAGCTTTCATTGATACCAGCACCTGAGGACACCAATAAAGCAGAAAATAGTCCCTGGTAGAGCTGTCACTTTAAAATAGCTCTGTACACAGCAAGTCCTGGGCTGTCTGGGACTGCAGGAAGATACCTGGTGTCATCTCTGGTGATGGCCTGAGTGCCCACAGAAAGGGCTCCGAGTGCCACCTCTGGCACCAGTGCCATAGGTTAGCCATCACTGCTATAGTAGTTATGTTCTTGTATATAGGGTGCAGTATTATAGTAAATATACACTTGTACACAGGGGGCAGTATTATCGTAGTTATATTCTTGCACATAGGGGGCAATACTATAGTATAATATTCTTGTACATAAAATGCTGTATTATAATATATTTTACTTAGGGACAGTATTTTAGTAGTTACATTCTTGTTTATCAGAGAAGGTTTTGTTCTAGGTTTTTTTTTTTGTATATAAAGTGTATTAAGTTGTGTTCTTGGGTTTTGCAGCCAGATCTTGTTGCAGTGAACATAGATGCTTATAGTGGCCGCCGGAAGTTCTGACGGATTCAGACAAACCGTGGGATTTAACATTTAAATTATGTTGCAAGCCAAGTACTTACATGCATCGGGAAGAAGAAGGTGAACACCGGCGGACCTGAGTGGGGAAGCGACACATGCAGGATATCGGGCGCACAATCTTAGTGAATCGCGGCAGCTGTGCATTCTCGTCGGGGAACACACCTCGGGGTGTAAATCTGCCCCAGTGTGTTGTTTGCCAGGTGCTCGGGATCGGCATGTTGCACATTGGGTTGACAGATTATTGGGAGGGGCTGGTTAAATAAGTGGCTCAAAAGGTGGTGTAGGAAGGAGGGGTTTGGATCCATGGAGAACTGGGCTGACTTTGTTGTCTGCTACAGGCTCTACAGGGGGGGGGGTGTTTAAACTAGAAGGTGGAGGGCAACTACACTTGGGCAGGGCAAAAAGACAGTGAAGATAGGGAACAGGAGAGTCAAAGTACATGGGGGAGGAATGGGGGCTGGAATAAGATTGGGGAATAAGAACCAAAGAAGTAGGGATAGAGAAAACCATATAAAGTGCATTTACACAAATGCCAGAAGCCTCACAAACAAAATGGAGGAACTGTAACTCTTAATGTTGGAGCGCAAATATGATATAGTGGGTATCAGCAAGACATGCCTTGACAATAGCTATGACTGGGATGTTATTATAGATGGTTATAGTCTTTTTAGAAATTATCGTATAAATAAAAAAGGGCGAGGGATTTGTTTATATGTGAAATCTTGCATCAAGCCTGTCCTACAAGATGACATTGGTGACGTAAATGAGTGAAAAATAATAATAAAATATTACTAGGGGTTTGTTATAAGACTCCAAATATAATGGAGGCAGCAGAGGAAATGCTAAAAAGTCAAAGGGATGCGGTTTCAAAGCATGGTGAAATACTTATCATGGGGCACTTCAGTTACCCTGATATTGACTGGGGGGGGGGGGGGCAGAAACATGCAGGCCCTTCAAAAATAGTAGGCTTTTTGTCGACAACAAAAGACAGCTACCTGTTGCAACTAGTCCTGGAGCCAACAAGAGGAGGGGCACTGCTGGACCTTATCCTAACCAATAGACCTAAGAGGGTAACAAAATTACATGTTGGGAGGAACCTGGGTAATAGTGATCATAATATCATTGATTTTGTATTACGCTTTACTCTAAACTTCAGAAGGACACATTTCCTGCAACTAAGGGGAGACCTTATAGGCATAAACTGGGACAATGTTCTTGAAGACAAAAGCCCCCCCCCAAAAAATAGGACTTTTTCACAAATACTTTAAAAGAGGCCAGTGAGAAACACATATCATATGGGAAAAGCATAAGAGGAACAAGTAAAAGAGAATGTGGCTAATTAGTCTTTTAAGGAGAGCAATAAGCGAAAAAAATTGTCACGGGTGCTCCTGTGCCCCGCTGGGTTCTTACCTTCCCCGCTCCTGTTCTAGGTCCTTCGGCCGTGCATACACGTCCAGATCTCTTAGGGTACGCATGCATCGGCTTCACAAAATTTAAAGGGCCAGCGCATCGTTAATTGGCACTGGCCATTTCCCAGAATTCTATATAAACCTGTCTCTTCCTGTACACCCTGCCGGATCTTTGTGCTGTATGCCTGAGAGAAAACTTTGTTCCTTGCCCTTTGCGATTATCCTGATTTCCTGTTGTGACCTAAATTCCGTTACTGACTCCGATCCCGTGCTGCCTGCCTTAAGATTCTGTAATTTACCTTAACCGCCACCGCAGACAAAGTCGCACCTGTGGAACGACCTGGTTGTACCGCGCCGCAATTCCAACCCGCTTTGCAGCGGGCTACCACTGATCCTGACAGAGAGATCCGGCTATGGATCCCACCAAGGTCCCGCTTCCAGAATTGGCTGATCTTACCACCATCGTGGTCCAACAGTCTCAACAGATTGCTGGGCAAGGACAGTTACTTGGGCAACTCGCCGACACCCTGCAGCAACTGTTGTCTAAACAGCACCAGCATCCAGTACCACGTGTAACTACAGCTGTATTGTCTCCTGCTGAACCCATGCTGCGTCTTTCCATGCCCTCCAAATATGATGGTAATGTCAAGTTATGCTCCATGCTCCCTAATTATCGAACTGATGCCTTCCCAGTTTGTCACAGAGTGGGCTAAGGTGGCTTTTGTGGTCAGCCTTCTTTCCGGGAAAGCCCTGGCATGGGCTACTCCCCTCTGGGACAGGAACAATCTGATCACGGCTACTCTCACCATGTTCCTTGCTGAATTCCGGTCCACCTTTGAGGAACCTGCCTCGGCGTCTTCTGCTGAGACCACACTGCTGAACTTGCGTCACGGAGACTCCTCTGTTGGAGACTATGCATTCCTTTAGCCTCCGAGCTGGATTGGAATGAAGCAGCCTTGCTTGCTACTTTTAAAAAAAGGACTGTCCGGTCAGATCAAAGATGCTCTGTCAGCACGGGACCTGTCAGCTACATTGAGTGGTCTCATCTCTCTTCCCACTCGGATTGACATCCGGTTTACTGAGCGGTCTGAGCAACAATGTCTGGAACAACCACAACGTCAGCCCCTCCTGGCTCCAGTCTTCCAAAGACCACCTCGGATGTCTTCATTGTCTTCTGGAGAGGAGCCCATACAAGTGGATAGAGCTTGTCTGTCTTCCCAAGAGCATTCCAGATGGAGAAAGGAGAACCTCTGCCTCTATTGTGCGAGCCCGGAGCACTTTCATATGTCTTGTCCAGTCCATCTACAGCATCTGGGAAATGTTCCTGTTCTTCTCAATTTTGGAACAGACAATTCAGTTCAAGTTTCTGCCTTCCAGGACTCGTGAATTTCGTGAATGGTTTCCCAGCATCACTTTCCTGTGTTTCACCTAGAGAAGCCACTGGTTATCTCTTCCATCAGTGGACAGATTCTCCATGACTTGGTCCAGTATCGTACCAAGGCCCTGTTTTTGCAAATTGGGGCATTGCACAATGATAGACTTTCATTTTATGTGCTCTACCAGTCTATGTCCTCAGTACTTCTGGTCCTCCTGTGGTTACAGCAACACTCTCCAGTGCTCTACTGGCAGACTGGGAAAATCCTTTGTTGGGGACCCGAGTGCCATTCTTGCTGTCTCATGGCCCTCCATCCCCTTTCCGCCATGTTTTCTGTGGACTCCTCCAAGCAGCTGGGGAAACTTCTGTTGTGGGGAAACTGTTTGAGGGGTTTGTTAGTGTTGCTATCCTGGAGTATCTCACTCTATATAACCTTATAACTCAGCATTAGCATGGGTTTATGAGAGATAGGTCAGTAGAAAGTAAGTTTCAGACTGGATCTGGGGGATGCTGTGGATGTTGTATATCTGGCTTTTCAAAAGAATTTAACACAGTGCCACATAAAAGGTTGGTACATAAAATGAGACTGCTGAAATAAAGCACCTCTGATCCTTCTCGGTACAGACGCCGAGAAGGCGTTTGATAGAGTTAACTGGCAATTTGAGTTTATATCAGCTATATTCAGCCTATACACCTGCCCCTTTAGCACAAATCAGAGTTAAAGAGGTATTATCCCCGTTCTTTAGGATAAGCAACGGTATAAGGCAAGGGTGTCCGTTTTCCCCGACACTCTTCATTTTGTGCTTAGAGGCATTAACCCAACACAATAGACAGGACACATAAATACATTCCTTGCAAATGGGATTACGGAAAATAAACTTGGCGGCATTTGCGAATTATTTAATCTTCCTGGTAACAAATCCTAAAGAAGCATTGCCTGCCCTCTGCGACACCTTTGACAGATTTAATAGACTGGCCAATTTTAAAGTTAAAATATAAGTCAGAAATACTAAACATCACCATACCTGCACGGAAGGTCGGGGAACTAAAGCCCCTCTCACCCTTTGTTTGGAAAACAGAATGTATTAAGTATCTAGGCATAAAACTACCCAGCGACCCAAAACATACACTCACCGGCCACTTTATTAGGTACACCATGCTAGTAACGGGTTGGACCCCCTTTTGCCTTCAGAACTGCCTCACTTCTTCGTGGCATAGATTCAACAAGGTGCTGGAAGCATTCCTCAGAGATTTTGGTCCATATTGACATGATGGCATCACACAGTTGCCGCAGATTTGTCGGCTGCACATCCGTGATGCGAATCTCCCGTTCCACCACATCCCAAAGATGCTCTATTGGATTGAGATCTGGTGACTGTGGAGGCCATTTGAGTACAGTGAACTCATTGTCATGTTCAAGAAACCAGTCTGAGATTATTCCAGCTTTATAACATGGTGCATTATCCTGCTGAAAGTAGCCATCAGTTGTTGGGTACATTGTGGTCATAAAGGGACGGCATGGTCAGCAACAATACTCAGCTAGGCTGTGGCGTTGCAACGATGCTCAATTGGTACCAAGGGGCCCAAAGAGTGCCAAGAAAATATTCCCCACACCATGACACCACCACCACCAGCCTGAACCGTTGATACAAGGCAGGATGGATCCATGTTTTCATGTTGTTGATGCCAAATTCTGACCCTACCATCCGAATTTCGCAGCAGAAATCGAGACTCATCAGACCAGGAAACATTTTTCCAATCTTCTACTGTCCAATTTCGATGAGCTTGTTCAAATTGTAGCCTCAGTTTCCTGTTCTTAGCTGAAAGGAGTGGCACCTGGTGTGGTCTTCTGCTGCTGTAGCCCATCTGCCTCAAATTTTGACATACTGTGCGTTCAGAGATGCTCTTCTGCCTACCTTGGTTGTAACGGGAGGCGATTTGAGTCACTGTTGCCTTTCTATCAGCTCGAACCAGTCTGCCCATTCTCCTCTGACCTCTGGCATCAACAAGGCATTTCCGCCCACAGAACTGCCGCTCACTGGATGTTTTTTCTTTTTCGGACCATTCTCTGTAAACCCTAGAGATGGTTGTGCGTGAAAATCCCAGTAGATCAGCAGTTTCTATGATACTATTAAAAAGAAGCTTTATGCCTGTACATGTGAGGCATAAAGAGTCTCTTTCTCTGCATTGTACATGGTGATTTAGAGCATCTATCAACAATTTGTGTGGAGTTCAGTAACTCCACTCACATAATATGGGCAGGCCTACTTGTTTTGACTCCGTCCACAGAATGGGGCCACTTTACAATCCGCCCCTGTATATTGTTGCAGATATTTGTTATCACTATGGATTGTCTAACATGAATCATTATGGAGAAAAAAAAACTAGAAGAAGAAAATTCCAACCATTTAAATCAATATCTAAGTAACTGTATAAATACAAAATACATATTTAATTAAAAGTACTTATATTTTGTGTTGATCATCTTCAGAATCAAATATTAGGTTTTATTTCTTTTTAAAACCTCAGATTTTAGCCAGGTTGCTGTGGTGTAACTGAGAAGTGGCTCATAACAAGGCTCTTATCTTTGAGTTAACATCCCCTCCTATAAGTAATAAGGGGTGTGGGACCAATCACCTCCTTGATGTCAGGGTTAGAGATGGTGCGAATGTTAAAATTTGGTTCGTCCTGATTCACAGAATTTTTCGAAAAAATTTGATTCGGTCCGAATCGAATCATGACGAATCATGTTAAAAAACAGGTATTTCCTGGCTGCAGAGAGCATGTAGGGTGTTGTAGAACATTGTGCCATGCTTAAATATGCATAGGGAGCATGGTTTGGTCTTCAAACAATGCTGTGTTTTAGTATGAGACACACATGACAGCTGCCACTGTCACTGATCATTTTGCTCTTCTTTTCATCAGTGTCCTCTTTCAATCGGACAATAATCCATCAGTATTGCTAAAGCCAAAATCAAACAGGAGTTGATCCAGAATTTGATCCAGAGATGTGCAGAAAATGGGATACTTGCATGTCCTGTGTGTTCTGTATCCACTCCTGCTTTTGGCTATCAATCCTGAAGCTTTTCATCCTTCTGGCAGATGAAATGAAGGGCAAAACCAAACTCTGGCAACGTCATAGAGTGGTGGAGGGTGAAAAGAGCATAATGAAAATCACAGGGTGTTCCAGGGAGACAGCGGTCAGTTGGCAGCAGCATAAGTAGGCTGAAGAGTGGCACAATTACAAATTATGGCGGTGGGGGAAACATGGCGGGCCACAAAGTGGCACAATGATAAGAGTGTGGAGGTGGTGGCAGCAGCATCAGCAGCAGCAACATGGAAAGCCACATAGTGGACCAATGACAGAGTATGGAGGTGGCGGCAGCAGCAGCATCAGCAGCAGCAACAGGAGGCCACAAAGTGGCACAATGATAAGAGTGTGGAGGTGGCGGCAACAGCAGGAGGCCACAGGTGGCAGCAACATGGTGGCAGCAACATGGAAAGCCACAGAGTGGTCCAATGACAGATTGTGGAGTTGCGACAGTAGCATCAGCAGCAGCAACAGGAGAACACAAAGTGGCACAATGATAAGAGTGTGGAGTTGAGGGCAGCAGCAGGAGTCCACATGTGGCAGCAACATGGTGGAAGCAACATGGAAAGCCACAGAGTGGTCCAATGACAGAGTGTGGAGGTGGGGGCAGCAGCATGAACAGCAGCAACAGAAGGCCACAAAGTGGCACAATGATAAGAGTGGGGAGGTGGCAGCAGCAGAAGGAGCCCACAGGTGGCAGCAACATGGTGGCACCAACATGGAAAGTCACAGAGTGGCACAATGACAGAGTATGGAGGTGGCGGCAGCAGCAGCATCAGCAGCAGCCATCACAGGAAGTCCACAAAGTGGCACATGCTAAGAGTGTGAGTGGCGGCAACACAGTAGGCCACGGTGGCAGCAACATGGTGGGCAGCAACATGGAAAGCCACAGAGTGGTCCATGACAGATGTGGAGGTTGCGGACCGTGAGCATCACAGCAGCAACAGAGAACACAAAGTGGCCCAGGTGATAAGGTGTGATTGAGGCAGCAGCAGGAGTCCACATGGTCAGCAACATGGTGGAAGCAACATGGAAAGCCAAGATGGTCCAATGACAGAGTGGTGATGGAGGGGCGCAGCAGCATATAAGCGCAACAAGGCCACAAAGTGGCACAATGATCAATGATGGGTTTGCGAGCACAGAGGAGGCCCACGATGCACAACTGGTGGCACAACACTTGAAGCACCAGATGTGTCAATGAGCAGAGTTGGATTGGCGGCACATTCAGCCTCAGCAGCATCACAGGAGGCCACCAACGTGGCTAATGTAAGAGTGAGATGTGCAGGCACAACAGGAGCCCACAGGTGGCAGCAACATGGGGCTCAAAGCCACAAGTGGTCCTCAATTGTGGATTGACGTATTCATAGACACAGGACAAGTGGCACAACTGATAATAGTGGAGTTAGCCAGCGGGTCCTGTCAGCAACATTGGTGGAGCACATGGGAAACCACAGAGTGGCTCCAATGATCGAGTGTGAGGTGGCAGAGCAGCCATCATAAATTGAGATCCGGCCACAAAGTCATATTAAGTAGTGCGTTGACAGCATCATCCTGCCAACAGGTTTCAACAGGCAGCAACTGCCAAGGTGGCACCTGCAAGTGCGAGTCGCAGCATTAGTCAGCATGTAGGGCGGTCAAAAGAGGCCACAGAATGGCAAATGATATAGGTGTGGAGATGCCACAGGCAGCAGGCCCAAGGTGCCCAACATGGTGAAAGCCACAATGGCACAATGTATGTTTGAAGGTGGGCATCAGATCGCCCTATCAGTGCAGCAACGCAGATGGGGCACATGGCAAAACACGTGTGAAATGAATTAGAATGTGAAATTTTCCATTTTAATTTGTAGATTAGAGACGCCACATTCATAATACATTACAGGTTTTCCTGAACATCAGGCCTTTGTCAAAAAGATTCCAAAGGAGCACCAGCAGCTGCCATGAGGTCAGGTTGGCGGCACATGGTAGGCCACAGAGTGGTCACAATGATATATGTGGAGGTGGCATCAGTAGCAGCGGAGCCCAGGGTGTCCAATGATAAGTCTGGAGTGTGGCAGCAGGCTCCTATAGCCACAGCAGAGGAGGCCAAATTGTGGCACAACGACGAAGTTTGATATGATTAGAATTTAATTTTGATTTAAATTTTGCGATTAAGACGGCCACAATCATAATACATTACAGTTTTCTGCCGAAAATAGCATGCCTTTTGACCAAAAAAGACTCTCCAAGGGCACCAGCAGCAGCATGCATGAGGGTCCAGAGGTTGGAGGTGGCGGCAACATGGCATTGCCATGATATGAGGCTCAACACAGAGCGTGGTCACAATGATAGTCTTGGGTAGGTTGCATCATTAGCAGCAGGAGGCCCCGCATGGTGGCACATGAATAGTGTGAAGGTGGCACAGTAGCCAGCAGCAGACAGCATGCCCGCAAGTGGAAATGATATAGTGTTAGGTGGACCTCAGTAGCGCAGCAGCAGCAGGAGCCCGCAGAGTGGACAATGATATAGTGGTGAAGGCTTGTCCAGTAGCCAGCAGCAGAGCCTCCAGAGTGGCACAAATGTGAGTGGTCATAGCAGAGGACCGATGGCCACGTATATTTTGAAGTTTGCACAGCAGCAGCCCGCAGAGTTAGGCATCACATGATAATAGTGGGAAGGTGGCATCAGTAGAAGCAGAGGAGCCCACAGAGGGCACAAAACTGATAGTGTGAAGTTGGCAATCAGTAGCAGCAGCAGAGTGCCCCATGAGTGGCACAATGATATAGTTTTAAGAAGGTTGGCAGTCTGGTATTGGCACAGCTAGTGATCACTCAGGGTGGCACAAACTTTTTTATATAGTGTGGAAGGTGGGCATCAGTAGCAGCATCATGAAGGCCCGCAGAGTGCATGCAAATGATATAGTGTGAAAGGTGGCATCAGTAGCAGCAGGAGCCCGCAGGGTGGCACAATGTATTAGTTGTGAAGGTGGCACCATACGCAGCAGCCGTGGCCCGCAGAGTGGCGCACTGATATAGTGTGTGGTGGCCTTGTAGCAGCAGGTAGTCACGCGAGGTGGCACAATTAATAGTGTGTAAGTTGGCATCAGTAGCAAGCAACAGAGCCCGCAGAGTGACACATGATATGATGTGAAGGGCAATCATGTAGCAGCTGCAGAAGTAGCACAAGTGAGTAAAGTGTTGAAGGTGGCATCAGTAGCAGCGAGGAAGATCCCACATAGTGGCACAAAGATAGCTGTGAAGTTGGCATCATTAGCGCCAGCAGGAGTAGCCCCGCAGAGTGGCACATGATATACGTGTTGTGGCCTCTGTACAGCAGAAGCATGATAGGGTGGCACAATTATAATGGTGAAGTTGCATCAGTAGCAGCAGCAGCGAGCAACGCAGAGTGGGCACAATGATAACATGTGAAAGTTGACATCAGGAGCAGCAGCAGTCGGAGCCCACTGGTTTGCACAATGATATAGTGTGAAGGTGGCACTCAGCAGCCCGCAGAGTGGCACAAGATATAGTGTGAATGTGCATCATAGTATCAGCTGAGGAGCCCACACGATTTGCACAAAAGATAATATGTGATAGTTGGGCTCAGTCCAAGCAGCAGGGTTAGCCCGAAGTGCACAATGATATAGTGTGAAGTGGTCATCGTATCAGCAGAACACGCAGGTGGGCAACAATTATATGTGTAGAAATTGACATCAAGTAGACAAGCCAGGCAATGGATAGTTGTCATACAGCTGCAGAAGTGAGCACATATGATAAGTGTGAAGGTGGGCATCAGTCAGGCTCGAGGAGCACAGAGTAAAGATAGTGGAAGGTGGCATCAGTACCGCAGAGGAGTGCCCGCAGAGTGGCACAGATATAGTGTTTTGTTTGTTTTTGGTTTTGTGTTTTTTTGTTTTTTGTTTTTTGTTTTTTTTTTTTTGGGGTGGGGGGTGGGTGGGGGGGGTGGGTGGGTGGTGGTTTGTGGTGTTGGGGTTGGGTTGGGGGTGTGGGGGTGGTGTTGTGGGTTGGTGGGGGGTTGTGGGGTTTTGGTGGGTGTGGTGGGGGGGGGGGGTGGGGTGGGGTTGGTGGTTTGGGTTGGGGGGGGTTGGGGTGGGTGGTGTGGTGGGGTTTTTTTTTTTTTTTTTTTGTTTTTTGCCCCCCCCCCCCCCCCACCCCCCCCCCCCACCCCCCCCCCCCCCCCCCCCCCCCCCCCCACCCCACCCCTTTTTTTTTGTTTTTTTTTTTTTTGTTTTCTTTTTTTTTTGTTTTTTTTTTTTTCGGGTTTTTTGTTATTTGTTTTTTTTGTTTGGTTTTTTGTTGTGGTTGGGTTTTTTCTTGTTTTTTTTTTTTATTTTTTGTGTTTTTGTTTTTTGTTTGTTTTTGTTTTGGGTTTTTGGTTTTGTGTTTGTTTGTTGTGTGTTTGTTTGTTGTTTGTTGGTGTGGTTTTTGGTTTTTGTTGTTTGTGTGTGTTTTTTTTTGTTGGTTTGTTTGGTGGAGTTGTTTTTTGGTTGTTTTATTGTTTGTTTTTTTTGATTTGGGTTGTTGTGTGTTTTTTTTTTTTTGTTGGGTTGTTTGTCTGTTTGTGTTTTGTGTGTGGAGGGTTGTGTGTTGGTTTTGTTTTGGTCAACCGTTTAGGTGTTTGTTGGTGTTTTTGTTTTGGTTTTTTTGGCCAATCAGTACCATCAGCAGGATAGCCCGCAGAGTGGCACAAGATCATCGTGTGTTGGTGGCTCTGTAGCGCAGAAGCATGTAGTGTGGCAACAATTATATAGCGTGAAGTTTGCCAATCCGTACAGCAGCGTAGCCGCAGAGTGGCACATGATAAAAATGTGAAAGTGACATCATAGCAGGCATCAGCAGGAGCGCACTGCAGTTGCACAATGATATTAGTGTGAAGGTGGGCTCAGTAGCAAGCCTCAGAGTGGCATCAATGATATAGTGTGAAGGTGGCATCAGTATCAGCAGGAGACCCACAGAGTTGCACAAAGATATAGTGTGAAGTGGGCATCAGTTAGCATAGGCAGGAGTAGCCCGCAGAGTGGCACAATGATATAGTTTGAAGTGCATCGCGTAGTGCCAGCAGCAGGAGCACGCAGGGTGGTACAATTATACAAGTGTGAAGGTTGGCATCAGTTGCTGACGGGAGCCCCGAGTGGCACTATGATAATAGTGTGAAGGATGGCCATCAGTATGGCAGCATAGGCCCGCATGGTGGCACAATGAATATATTGTGACAGGTGGCTCTTAGCACAGGAGCACGCATGGTGCACAAATTATATAGTTTGAAGTTGGCATCATTAGCAGCAGCAGGCACAAAGGGCACAATGATATCGTGTGTTGGTTGGCATCAGTAGCCAGCAGTAAGCCCGCCGAGTGGCACAATGATATAGTGTGAAGGTGGCATCAGTAGCACCCGCGATGGACAATATCTATTGGTGAATTTGGCATCAGTAGCACACAGGAGTAGCCCGCGAGTGGCACATGAATAGTTTTTTAAGGTGGCATCAGTATGGCAAGGCAGCAGGAGCACGCAGGGTGGCACAATTATATATTTGAAGGTGGCATCAGTACCAGCAGAAGAGCCCGCAGAGTGCACACTGATATAGTGGGAAGGTGGATCAGTAGCAAGCAGTATCCCGCAGGGTGGCCACTGATATAGTGTGAAGGTGGCACCAGTAGCAGCAGCCGCAGGCCCGCAGAGTGTCACAATGATATAGTGTGTTGGTGGGCATCTGTAGCAGCAGGGAGCACGCAGGTGGCACATTATATAAGTGTGAAGTTGGCATCAGTAGCAGCAACATGGATCCCGCAGAGTGACACAATGATCTAGTGTGAAGGTGGGCATCAGTAGCAGGCCTGCAGAGTGGGAAGGTGGCATCAGTAGCAGCAGGAGCCCGCAGGGTGGCACAATGATATAGTGTGAAGGTGGCACCAGTAGCAGCAGCAGCAGGAGCCCGCAGAGTGGCACAATGATATAGTGTGTTGGTGGCATCTGTAGCAGCAGGAGCACGCAGGGTGGCACAATTATATAGTGTGAAGTTGGCATCAGTAGCAGCAACAGGAGCCCGCAGAGTGACACAATGATATAGTGTGAAGGTGGCATCAGTAGCAGGCTGCAGAGTAGCACAATGATAAAGTGTGAAGGTGGCATCAGTAGCAGCAGAAGCATGTAGGGTGGCACAATTATATAGTGTGAAGTTTGCATCAGTAGCAGCAGCAGGAGCACGCAGAGTGGCACAATGATAAAATGTGAAAGTGACATCAGTAGCAGCAGCAGCAGGAGCCCACTGAGTTGCACAATGATATAGTGTGAAGGTGGCATCAGTAGCAGCCCGCAGAGTGGCACAATGATATAGTGTGAAGGTGGCATCAGTAGCAGCAGGAGGAGCCCACAGAGTTGCACAAAGATATAGTGTGAAGTTGGCATCAGTAGCAGCAGCAGGAGTAGCCCGCAGAGTGGCACAATGATATAGTGTGAAGGTGGCATCTGTAGCAGCAGGAGCACGCAGGGTGGCACAATTATATAGTGTGAAGTTGGCATCAGTAGCAAGTGCACAATGATAGACTGTTCATTTTTGTGCTCTACCAGTCTTATGTCCTTAGACTTCTGGTCCTCTGTGGTTCAGCAACACTCTCCAGTGCTCTATGGCAGATGGGGAAATCCTTTGTTGGGGACCGAGGTGCCATTCGTGCTTGTCTCAGGACCTCAATCCCTTCCGCCAGGTTTTCTGGTGGACTCCTCCCAAGCAAGCTGGGTCGAAATTCTGTGTGGGGAAACTGTTTGAGGGGTTTTAGTGTGCTATTGGAGTATCTCACTGTATTATTAACCTTTATAACTCAAGATAGCATGGTTTATGAGAGATAGGTCAGTAAAGTAGTTAGACTGGAAATGGGGATGCTGTGGGTTGTACTATTGGCTTTTTCAAAAGAATTGAACACAGTGCCGCATTAAAAGGTTGGTACATAAAATGAGGACTGCTGAATGAAAGCACCTCTGCTCCTTCTCAGTACAGACGCGACGAATGCGTTGATAGAGTGTTAACTGGCAATTGAGTTATTATCCAGCTATTTCGGCCATTACACCTGCCCTTTAGATAATCAGAGTTAAAGAAGGTATTATCACCGTCCTTAGGAAGATAAGAACGGTATTAAGCAAGGGGTGTCCGTTTTTCCCCGACACTCTCAGTTTGTGCTTCAGAGGCATTAACCCAACCAATAGACAGGACACATAAACATTCCTTGCAATGGGTAGGAAATAAAATTGGCGCGCATTTGCGATTATTTATTTCCTGGTAACAAACCTAAAGAACATTGACTGCCTCTCGACACTATGACAGATTTTAATAGACGGCAATTTTAAAGTTAAAATCTAAGGCAGAATACTAAACATCACCAGTCACCGCACGGAAGGTCGGGGAAAACTTAAAGCCATCTGACACCCTTGTTGGAAACACGAATGTATTAAGTATCTAGGCATAAAACTACCCAGAGACCCAAAAACAACTCAACCGGCCCCTTTATTGGTACACCATGCTCGTAAGGGTTGTGAGACCCCCTTTTGCCTTCAGAACTGGCCTCCACTTTTCGTGGAGATCAAAACAAGGGCTGGAAGCATTACTCAGAGATTTGGTCCAATGACATGAGGCATCACACAAGTTGCGCAGATTTGTCAGGCTGCACATCCGTGAGGAATCTTCTTCACCAATCCCAAAGATGTCTATTGAGGATTGAGTGCGGTGACTGTGGAGGCCATTTGAGTAGTTTCCTTTTTCATTGTGGATCAGTTTGTCAGTTTAAAGAAAACCCAGTCGAGATATTCCAGCTTTATAACAGGGCTGTATCTGCTGAAGTTAGCCATCAGATTGTTGGGGACATCGTGGTCATAAAGGGACGGCATGGTCAGCAAACAAGTACTCAGTAGGGCTGGGGCGTTGCAACGCTGCTCAATTGGCTACCAAGGGGCCCAAGAGTGCCAAGAAATATTCCCACACCAGACACACCCACCACCAGCCTGAACCGTTATTACAAGGAGGGATGGATCCATGTTTTAGTTGTGACGCCAAATTATGCCCCTCACCATCCGAATTTGCAGGCAGCAGAAATCGAGACTCATCCAGACCAGGAAACATTTTTCCCAAATTCTTACTGTCATTTCGATGAGCTTGTGCAAATTGGAGCGCTCAGTGTCCTGTTCTTAGCCTGCAAAGGTGGCACATGTGTGGTCTTCTGCTGCTGTAGCCCATCTGCCTCAACATTGTGACATACTGTGCGTTCAGAGACTTGCTCTTCGCCACCTGGTGTGTAACGGGAGGCGATTGGGAGTCACTTGCCTTTCTATCAGCTGAAAACCAGTCTGCCTCATATTATCTCTGAAATCTGGCTCAAAAGGCATTCGCCACAGAACTTGCCGCTCATGGGATGTTTTTTCTTTTCGGGACAATCTCTGTAAACCTAGAGAGTGTTGTGGTGCAAAAAGTTCCCAGTGTCAGCAGTTTCATGATACTATTAAAAAGAAGCTGTATGCAGTTACATGTGAGGCATAAAGAGTTCTTTCTTGGCATTGACATGTGTGATTAGAGATCTATCAACAATGTGTGGGTTAGAACTTCACTCACATAATAGGGGCAGGTCCTACTTGTTTTGGACTCGTCCACAGAATGGGGCGCTTACCATCCGCCCGGTATATTGGTGCAGATATTTGTTATCACTATGGATGTCTACATGACTCCATTATGAGCAAAAAAAATAGCAGCAGAAAAAATTCAACCATTTAAAACTCAATGATCTAAGTAACTGTTAATACAAACTAATATTAATAAGTAATAGTACATTATATTTTGTGTTGATTATCTCTCAGAATCAAATATTAGGTTTTATTCTTTTTAAAAACCGCAGATTTTAGCCAGGTTTGCTGTAGTGGTGTTGTTGTGTCTTGTAATGAGAAGTGGCTCATAACAGGCTCTATCTTTGAGTAACACCTCTCTAAAGTAATAAGGGTGTGTGGGACCACTCCCTCCTTGATGTCAGGGTTAGTAGATGGTGTGCGAATTGTTACAATTTGGTTCGTCCGATTCACAAGCATTTTCGAAACATTGATTCGGTCCGAATCGAAATCATGACGAATCAGTTAAAAAACAGGTATTTCCTGGCGCAGAGAGCGTGTAGGAGTTGTCGTAGCACATCTGTCCATGCCTAAATTAATGGTCATAGAGGAGCTGGTTTGGTTCTCAAACCATGCGTGTTTTAGTATGAGCCACACTGACAGCTGCACTGTCATGTCATTTGCTTTTTTTCATCAGTGTCCTCTTTCAACTCGGACAATAATCCATCAGTTTGCTAAAGCCAAAATCAAAACGGAGGTATCCAGAATTGATCCAGCGATTGTGCAGAAATGGGATACTTGCATGTCCTGTGTGTTCTGGAGCCACTCGGCTTTGGCTATCAATCCTGAGCTTTTCCTCCTTCTGGGCAGATGCAATGAAGGGGCAAACCCAAACTCTGGAACTTCATAGAGTGTGGCGGGTGACAAGCGCAATGAAAATCACCGGTGTTCAGGGAGACAGCGGCCAGTTTGCAGCAGCATGAGTAGCTGGACGCGTGGCAAAATTCAAAAATTATGGCGTGTGGGGAGGGAACCTGGCGGGCACAACAGTGGCACAATGATAAGGTGGGAGGTGGTGGGCAGCAGCCATCAGCAGCAGCAACATGGGAAGCCACATAGTGGACCAATGACAGAGTATGAGGTGGAGGCAGCAGCAGCATCCGCAGCCGCAACAGGAGGCACAAAGTGGACAATGAAAGCGTGGGGAGGGTTAGCGGCAACAGCAGGAGGCCAAAGGTGGCAGCAACCCATGGTGGCAGCACCATGGAAAGCCACGGAGTGGTACAATGACAGATTGTTGTAGTTGCGACAGTAGGCATCCAGCAGCCGCAACAGGGAGAACACAAAGTGGCATGATAAGCGTGTGGAGTGCGGCAGCAGCAGGAGTCAATGTGGCAGCAACATGGTGGAGCAACATGGACGCCACAGAGTGGTTCCACGGAAGGTGGGAGGTGGGGGCAGCAGCATGCACAGCAGCACCGCAGGCCACAAAGTGGCACATATGATAGAGGGGGGACAGGAGGTGGGCAGAAGAGAAGAGCCACCAGGTGGCAGGCAACATGGTGGCACAAACATGGGAAAAGTCACGAGTGGGCACCAATGGACAGAGTAGGAAAGGTGCCGCCCGCGGCAGCAGCAGCCTCAGCAGCAGCAACAGGAAGGCCACCCAAGTGGGGAACAATGATAAGAGTGTGGAGGGGGGGGTGGATGCGGAGGTGGCGGCAACAGCAGGAGGCCACAGGTGGCAGCAACATGGTGGCAGCAACATGGAAAGCCACAGAGTGGTCCAATGACAGATTGTGGAGTTGCGACAGTAGCATCAGCAGCAGCAACAGGAGAACACAATGTGGCACAATGATAAGATTGTGGAGTTGAGGGCAGCAGCAGGAGTCCACATGTGGCAGCAACATGGTGGAAGCAACATGGAAAGCCACAGAGTGGTCCAATGACAGAGTATGGAGGTGGCGGCAGCAGCATCATCAGCAGCAGCAACAGGAGGCCACAAAGTGGCACAATGATAAAAGTGTGGAGTTGACGGCAGCAGCAGGAGCCCACAGGTGGCAGCAACATGGTGGCAGCAACATGGAAAGCCACAGAGTGGTCCAATGACAAAGTGTGGAGGTGGCGGCAGCAGCAGCATCAGCAGCGGCAACAGGAGGCCACAAAGTGGCATAATGATAAGAGTGTGGAGATGGCAGCAGCAGCAGGAGCCCACAGGTGGCAGCAACATGGAAAGCCACAAAGTGGCACAATTGTATAGTTTGAAGGTGGCATCAACAGGAGCCCACAGGTGTCAGCAACATGGTGGCAGCAACAGGGAAAACCACAGGGTGGCACAATGATATAGTGTGGAGGTAGCAGTAGCAGCAAATTTGAGATGCCACATTCATTATACATTACAGTTTTCCTGAAAAAAGCAGGTCTTTGACAAAAAAGAACTCCAAAGGTGGCACCAGCAGCATGAGGTCAGATGTGTGGAGGTGGCGGCAACATAGTAGGCCACAGAGTGGCACAATGATATAGTGTGGAGGCGGCATCAGTAGCAGCAGGAGCCCACATGGTGGCACAATGATAGAGTCTGGAGGTGGTGGCAGCAGGAGCCCATATAGCCAACAGCAGAGGAGGCCACATTGTGGCAGAACGACGAAGTTTGAAATGAATTAGAAGTTGAAATTTTCCATTTTAATTTGTAGATTAGAGACGCCACATTCATAATACATTACAGGTTTCCTGAAAATATCAGGCCTTTGTCAAAAAAGAATTCCAAAGGAGGCACCAGCAGCAGCATGAGGTCAAAGGTGGCGGCAACATGGTAGGCCACAGAGTGGCACAATGATATAGTGTGGAGGTGGCATCAGTAGCAGCAGGAGCCCGCAGGGTTTCACAATGATAGAGTCTGGAGGTGGCGGCAGCAGGGCTCATATAGCCAACAGCAGAGGAGGCCAAATTGTGGCACAATGACGAAGTTTGATATGAATTAGAAGTTGAAATTTTCAATTTTAATTTGCAGATTAAAGACGCCACATCCATAATACATTACAGTTTTCCTGAAAATATCAGGCCTTTGACAAAAAAGAACTCCAAAAGGGGCACCAGCAGCAGCAGCATGAGGTCAGAGGTGTGGAGGTGGCGGCAACATGGTAGGCCACAGAGTGGCACAATGATATAGTGTGGAGGTGGCATCAGTAGCAGCAGGAGCCTGCATGGTGGCACAATGATAGAGTCTGGAGGTGGCATCAGTAGCAGCAGCAGGAGCCCGCAGAGTGGAACAATGATATAGTGTGAAGGTGGCATCAGTAGCAGCAGGAGCCCGCAGGGTGGCACAATGATATAGTGTGAAGGTGGCACCAGTAGCAGCAGCAGCAGGAACCCGCAGAGTGGCATAATGATATAGTGTGTTGGTGGCATCTGTAGCAGCAGGAGCACGCAGGGTGGCACAATTATATAGTGTGAAGTTGGCATCAGTAGCAGCAACAGGAGCCCGCAGAGTGACACAATGATATAGTGTGAAGGTGGCATCAGTAGCAGGCTGCAGAGTAGCACAATGATAAAGTGTGAAGGTGGCATCAGTAGCAGCAGAAGCATGTAGGGTGGCACAATTATATAGTGTGAAGTTTGCATCAGTAGCAGCAGCAGGAGCACGCAGAGTGGCACAATAATAAAATGTGAAAGTGACATCAGTAGCAGCAGCAGCAGGAACCCACTGAGTGGCACAATGATATAGTGTGAAGGTGGCATCAGTAGCAGCCCGCAGAGTGGCACAATGATATAGTGTGAAGGTGGCATCAGTAGCAGCAGGAGGAGCCCACAGAGTTGCACAAAGATATAGTGTGAAGTTGGCATCAGTAGCAGCAGCAGGAGTAGCCCTCAGAGTGGCACAATGATATAGTTTGAAGGTGGCATCCGTAGTGCCAGCAGCAGGAGCACGCAGGGTGGTACAATTATACAGTGTGAAGGTGGCATCAGTTGCAGAAGGAGCCCGCAGAGTGGCACGATGATATAGTATGAAGGTGGCATCAGTAGCAGCAGGAGCCCGCAGGGTGGCACAATGATATAGTGTGAAGGTGGCATCTGTAGCAGCAGGAGCACGCAGGGTGGCACAATTATATAGTGTGAAGTTGGCATCAGTAGCAGCAGCAGGAGCACAAAGAGTGGCACAATGATATCGTGTGTTGGTGGCATCAGTAGCAGCAGGAGCCCGCAGAGTGGCACAATGATATAGTGTGAAGGTGGCATCAGTAGCAGCCCGCAGAGTGGCACAATGATATAGTGTGAAGTTGGCATCAGTAGCAGCAGCAGGAGTAGCCCGCAGAGTGGCACAATGATATAGTTTTAAGGTGGCATCAGTAGTGGCAGCAGCAGGAGCACGCAGGGTGGTACAATTATATAGTGTGAAAGTGGCATCAGTAGCAGCAGCAGAAGGAGCCCGAAAGGTGGCACAATAATATAGTGTGAAGGTGGCATCAGTAGCAGCAGGAGCCCGCAGAGTGGCACAATGATATAGTGTGAAGGTGGCACCAGTAGCAGCAGCAGCAGCAGGAGCCCGCAGAGTGGAACAATGATATAGTGTGAAAGTGGAATCAGTAGCCGCAGCAGCAGGAGCCCGCAGGGTGGCACAATGATATAGTGTGAAGGTGGCATCAGTAGCAGGCTGCAGAGTAGCACAATGATAAAGTGTGAAGGTGGCATCAGTAGCAGCAGGAGGAGCCCACAGAGTGGCACAAAGATATAGTGTGAAGTTGGCAGCAGTAGCAGCAGCAGGAGTCGCCCACAGAGTGGCACAATGATATAGTTTGAAGGTGGCATCCGTAGTGCCAGCAGCAGGAGCACGCAGGGTGGTACAATTATATAGTGTGAAGGTGGCATCAGTAGCAGCAGCAGAAAGAGCCCGCAGAGTGGCACAATGATATAGTGTGTTGGTGGCATTTGTAGCAGCAGAAGCATGTAGGGTGGCACAATTATATAGTGTGGAGGTGGCATCAGTAGCAGCAGGAGCCTGCATGGTGGCACAATGATAGAGTCTGGAGGTGGCATCAGTAGCAGCAGCCCGCAGAGTGGCACAATGATATAGTGTGAAGGTGGCATCAGTAGTGGCAGCAGCAGGAGCCCGAAAGGTGGCACAATGATATAGTGTGAAGGTGGCATCAGTAGCAGCAGGAGCCCGCAGAGTGGAACAATGATATAGTGTGAAGGTGGAATCAGTAGCGGCAGCAGCAGGAGCCCGCAGGTTGGCACAATGATATAGTGTGTAGCTGGTGCCAGTAGCAGCAGGAGCCCGCAGAGTGGCACAATGATATAGTGTGAAGGTGGCATCAGCAGCAGCCCGCAGAGTGGCACAAAGATATAGTGTGAAGTTGGCATCAGTAGCAGCAGCAGGAGTAGCCCGCAGAGTGGCACAATGATATAGTTTTAAGGTTGCATCAGTAGTGGCAGCAGCAGGAGCACGCAGGGTGGCACAATTATATAGTGTGAAGGTGGCATCAGTAGCAGCAGCAGAAGGAGCCCACAGAGTGGCAAAATGATATAGTGTGAAGGTGGCATCAGTAGCAGCAGGAGCCCGCAGGGTGGCACAATGATATAGTGTGAAGGTGGCACCAGTAGCAGCAGCAGCAGGAGCCCGCAGAGTGGCACAATGATATAGTGTGTTGGCGGCATCTGTAGCAGCAGGAGCACGCAGGGTGGCACAATTATATAGTGTGAAGTTGGCATCAGTAGCAGCAGCAGGAGCCCGCAGAGTGGCACAATGATATAGTGTGAAGGTGGCATCAGTAGCAGGCTGCAGAGTAGCACAATGATAAAGTGTGAAGTTGGCATCAGTAGCAGCAGGAGGAGCCCACAGAGTGGCCAAAGATTAGAGTTGTGAAGTGGCATCAGTTAGCAAAGCAAGGAATAGCCCGCAGAGTGGCACAATGATATAGTTTGAAGGTGGCATCCGTAGTGCCAGCAGCAGGAGCATGCAGGGTGGTACAATTATATAGTGTGAAGGTGGCAACAGTAGCAGCAGCAGAAGGAGCCCGCAGAGTGGCACAATGATATAGTGTGTTGGTGGCATCTGTAGCAGCAGAAGCATGTAGGGTGGCACAATTATATAGTGTGAAGTTTGCATCAGTAGCAGCAGCAGGAGCACGCAGAGTGGCACAATGATAAAATGTGAAAGTGACATCAGTAGCAGCAGCAGCAGGAGCCCACAGAGTGGCACAATGATATAGTGTGATGGTGGCATCAGTAGCAGCCCGCAGAGTGGCACAATGATATAGTGTGAAAGTGGCATCAGTAGCAGCAGGAGGAGCCCACAAAGTGGCACAAAGATATAGTGTGAAGTTGGCATCAGTGCAGGCAGGCGGAGTTGAGCACGCAGGTGAGCACATGAATAGTTTTACGGTGGCATCAGTAGTGGCAGCAGCAGGAGCACGCAGGGTGGTACAATTATATAGTGTGAAAGTGGCATCAGTAGCAGCAGCAGAAGGAGCCCGCAGAGTGGCACAATGATATAGTGCGAAGGTGGCATCAGTAGCAGCAGGAGCCCGCAGGGTGGCACAATGATATAGTGTGAAGGTGGCACCAGTAGCAGCATCAGCAGGAGCCAGCAGAGTGGCACAATGATATTGTGTGTTGGTGGCATCAGTAGCATCAGGAGTCCGCAGAGTGGCACAATGATATAATGTGAAAGTGACATCAGTAGCAGCAGCAGGAGTAGCCCGCAGAGTGGCACAATGATATAGTGTGAAGGTGGCATCAGTAGCAGCAGCAGCAGGAGCCCTCAGGGTGTCAATATGATATAGTGTGAAGGTGGCATCAGTAGCAGAAGCAGCAGGAGCCTGCAGAGTGTCACCATGATATAGTATGAGTTGGCGGACAATTCCTGTACCTGGTAAAGATGGTAGGAGTCAGATGAGCAACTGGCAGCAGATGTGTGGCATCAGGCGGGTGGCAGCATCAGAACATTTGCTGAGGCAGGTAGTTAGAACCCAGACTCATTTCTCAACGTTTGGAGGAGGCGTCATGGCTGATTTAATCTGATGCATTAGGCATTGGCAAATTGAAATCCTGGCCGATCCAAGCCTAATTCATCTTGACAAAGGTCAGTCTCTCCACATTACGGGAGGGCAAGAGGGTTCTCCTAGGGGTAACGATGGCCCCCGCCGCACTGAACAACTGCTCTGATGCCACACTACTGGCTGGGCAGGACAGCTTCTCTACTGCAAACTCCGCAAGTTGCGGCCACGCATCAAGTTTGGCTGCCCAGTAGTTCATGGGATCCTCTACCTGTGGTGGTAAAGTGCTGTCCAAGTAGGCCACCACCTGCTGGTGCAGGATCTGCTCCATGTCCTGCTGCTGCTTCTGGTGGCGGCTACCCTCCTCACTAAGCGGGTGAAGGAAGTTGCTCAATAAGGAATCCAGACTTAAGCTGCTGCTGATGGAGCTGCTACTTCTCCTACCTCACCACCCCATCTCCCCACAGCAGCTGTGGCAATAGTACGCGAGAGATGACTGCCAGTAATCCTCCGGTCAGACCTGACAGAGTATACACAATGTCGCACATAGGCAGCGGCCAACTGTGTGCACAGTATTTCTCTATAGTATGCCAGTTGTTTCTCACTCTCAGCAGCTGGAAAAAAGTCACCCATTTCTGCCCGGTAGCGAGGGTCCAAGAGGGTGGAGAGCCAAAAGTCATCTCTATGGTGGATGTTGACTATTCGTCTGTCACTAGTTAAGCAAAGTAGCATGCTGCGGGCCATCTGCGCAAGTGACTCTGAGGGACTCCCGGCCTCCATCTCCACAGTATACTGCCACGGTGCTTCTCGGTCATCTGCCTCATCTTTTACCTCCTCCTGATGCTCCTGCTCCTCCTCTCTTGTAAACTGAGTGGAAAAAACACCGATTTCACCAGACTCTGCTTGTGCTCCAATGTCCTCCTCCTCATCCTCCTCCAGTTCAGCCCCCACCGGACTCATGTGGCCCTGAGATGTAGTCTCCACTTCTCCATTGCCAAGTCCAGACAGATTTTGCAGCATGAGTTCCATGACATGAAGCAGTGGAATGACATTATTCATCCCGCAGTCCTGACGACTGACAAATAATGTGGCCTCTTCAAAGGGCCTGAGCAAATGGCAGGTGTCACACATGAGCTGCCAGTGGCTGACATCAAAGTTACAGAGGGGAGTATTATGGTCCGCTTGCATCATCAAAAAATCATTAATTGCTTTTTTCTGTTCATACAGACGGTCTAACTTTTGGAGGCTGGAATTCCAATGGGTGGAAACATCGCATATCAGACTATGTTGGGGTAGGCCGTTCTGACGCTGCAGCTCGAGGAGGGTATGCTTGGTGATGTAAGAATGGCTGAAGTGCGTGCACAGTGTTCTGGCCATTTTTAGAATGTCTTGCAGATGGGTGGAAGACTTCAGGAACTTGTTGACTACCAGATTGAACATGTGCGCCATGCAGGTCGCATGGGCCATCCCTCCTCCATTTTAGTTGTCGTGGAGAAAGCCCCACATTGATTTCTTGTTGCATGACACGGAGCAGTTACTCCCCTGTGTGACTTTGTTCGCCCAGGCAAACCAGGTGTAGAACTGCGTGACACCGCTGTGGGCCGGGAGGGAAGCACATTCACCCAGTGGGCTGTAAAGGACATGTACTGGCACTGACCATACGGTAGTTACAGCTCCACATGTCCGCACTGCCGTGCACCTTGGAAGAAACTGATAAGCTCAAGGACTGGCCCACCTTCTGAAGTAAATAATGGTGAAGGGCTGGCAGTGCCTTTTTGGAAAAAAAATTGCGGCTTGGAACTCTCCACCTCGGTTTGTCACAAGCCATTAGTTCTCTGAAGGGTGCAGAGTCCACGACTTGGAAAGAGAGAGACTGCACGGTCAGCTTCTGCACCTTAGGATGGCTGGAGGAATAGAGTTGTCTCTTTGTAATTGCCTCGCTCAAAGACTGCTGGCGACTGCTGGCGTAATTTCTGCGAAAATCACTGTATAAACTACGTGCATTAGACATGTAAATCTGGCTGTAAACTATAGCCCCAAAAAGGTATGGCGATGTGCGTTATACAGATACCCCACAACTGGCAGTGTAATTTCTGCTAAAATTACTGTATAAACTATGTGGATTTGACATGTAAATCTCGCTGTAAACTATAGCCCCAAAAAGGTATGGCAATGTGCGTTATATAGATGCCCCACAACTGATAGTGTAGGTTCTGCGAAAATCACTGTATAAACTATATGGATGTGACATGTAAATCTGGCTGTAAACTATAGCCCCAAAAAGGTATGGCAATGTGCGTTATACAGATACCCCACAACTAACAGTGTAATTTCTGCGAAAATCACTGTATAAACTACGTGGATTTGACACGTAAATCTGGCTGTAAACTATAGCCCCAAAAAGGTATGGCAATGTGCGTTATACAGAAACTCTACAACTGACACCAGGTGAGAGGTCAACAAATCACTACAGCAGTTGCATAACGAAATCGCTACTGCAGATGCATGAAAGTCAAACAGATTTGTTCCTATTCGATTTTGTCACTAAATAGAACTGCTATTTGGGGTATACAGATCCCCCTTAAAGAACATCCAGGGATTGCAGCAAGAATCGTTACTACACAGAACAGTAGCAGCAGCTAGGCGCTACAGGCGACACATGAAGTGTGAAGTGCCGAAATTGAAAATGGCTGGGTTTTATAGGGCTGTGTGACATCACATAAGCCTGCTTATAGGTCTGCAGATGTCATCGGGGGTGTTGCTTTCCCCTTCCCAGAGTTCTCTGCCCCATGTAACACATTGTTCTTGCGCCCATTTAGCTGAAAAACGGGGAAAAAAAACAACTTTGTTCCTGCGAATCAGCATAAACTTCGGCTTCGTGACTAATCGAATTTTTCCTGAAATTCTAACCGAAGTTAGAATCTTTAGAATCGATTCGCCCATGTGAAGTCAGGATCCATTTCCAAAATTAATTAATAGTTATTGATGATCTCTCTTACCATACTGAATCACTATTGTAGGAAGCGATCATTCTAATTGGTCCCTTCTCTGTCTCTTCATCATGTAATGGAGGCTCTTGTGTGATGTGGAGCTGAGATAGATCCCTAGTCATGGCTTCCTGGCATGCTCTACGCAGAATCCCATCAGGAAAATCCTTATCAAGGAATCTTTTCCTCAAGTGATTAGCCAGTCTTTGAAACTCAGACACATCAGAACAGTTGTGTCTAAACCTCGAATATTGCCCATTGGTTTGTTCCCCTGATGACAGATCCTGGTACTTCCAGGATCCAGAAAAGTGTTGGGAACTACATAGGGCTGACTAGGATCACCTCAGCTAATAGAGTCACCTTGAGACCGCCCTTGTTAGGGTGGGAGCTATTTTTGTGAGTACAGGGAGAGACAGAGACAGGGAATACTAGGTTCAATATTGATAACTATTCCTGACCTGCTGCCTCCCTGGCCAGATTGCCACACATACTAACTCCCCACGAATCGACTAGCATTTCAAATAAGCTCTACTTAGAGATCGAGTGACCCCAAAGGGCAGCCTATCAGCACCCTCCAGAAGGACACCGTTCCTCTCCCCCTGCATTCCCGTACTTGGTCTTGGTCCTAATGCCCTAAAATAGCTTATACCCAAAAATGGATGTATAATTTTTTTTATTTACTTTTGCACTTTTAATCACTTCAATAATCTATTTGTCCATTTATTTACACATATGTTTTGTATGTACTAATATTATTTAACAGCTTCAGGGATAAAAAACCATTTAAGCTATATATAAATACAAAAACGTTTTTAAACTTGTACTTAACAGAAACTCTGTTCCACAAATTTCGTTTTAATTTATTTCACTTTTGACTTTACAATACTATGCAATTTTAAATCTGATGAAGGGGTAGTTCACCTCAGAAATGCATAATTGCCCTAAACCCTTTTTGGGATTTTACAGTGGTCATTAGGGGTACTTCTTCTGGCGCAACGCCTTTCTACGAAGAAGATTTCGGGACATTGGGTACTGAAAGTGGCGGTGTCTGGCTCAGATCCCGGGTGTTTAATCCCTTACACACCACGGTCAAGCATGACCGGGGTGTGTAAGTGACCCCACCGTTACTTACTCTGTACACTGAAATTCATGTGTATTGCAGTGTAAAGGCTTGAACAAGTGATCAGATGAAGGCTTGTTCAAGACAATAAGTAAAAAATGTAAAAAAAAGTTTAAAAAAAAGTTAAAATCATTTTATAATAATTAAATAAAAAGTCCCCTAATCAGCCCAATTACTTATAAAAACCAAATGAAGTATATAAAACACACAAAACACACAAATAAGTACATATTTGGTATCACTGCATACGTATCAATCTGTACTATAAATCTAAAACAATATTGAACCCGCTCAGTAAACGATGTAAGAAAAAACATGAAAAACTTCCCGTAATACACCTTTTTGAATCAAATACCCTCACAAAATATGTTTTAAAAAGTCATCAAAAAAAGTTATGTGCCCAAAGAAGTGATAAACATCCAAAATAAAAATGGATAATTTTGTTGTATCCCCCTTGAAATAGTTAATCAAATCTTATGAATAAGCTATAGAACCCCAAAATTAATTATCTATACATTGTATCTCACCTTACAAATAATATAAATCATATGTTCAGATTACCAAAAATAATTAAAATTTTATAGCCTGTACAATGTGACAATACAAATCTGCTCTAAATGGCGCTGCTTTGATCTTATGCCCGGCTGTCTGCCCATACAGCAGGCTACCACCACACATGGGAAATCGATACACTCAGGAATAATTGGGCATCAGACTTTGCAGAGCATTTCATCATTTTAGTCATAATGAAAGTGTCATTTTTGGCAAAATGAATGTTCCAAAAAAAGTCAAAAGTTTCTATATCGTTGAGGGGTGCAGTTTATATTGTGTCATTTATGGGGTTTTACTATAATTTAGGCCTTTCAAACCACTTGGAAGCTGAGTTGTCCCTCAAAATGTGAGCTTTGGCTATTTTCATGAAAATTAAAAAAATAGCACCTAAAGTTCTAAGGCTCATAACATCCTAGAAAAAGCAGAGGACGGATTAAATGTCATTCTAACATAAGGCAGGCATTCCGGAAATATTAATTATCTAGCTTTTGGGGTAGTTTTGCAACCTGTCTGGAATGCAGAACATTTCAAACTTTGAAAATGAAATTTTTTCCGAAATTTTGGCAAATTTTAATTTTTTTTTCCAGAATCAAATGCAAAACTTATCACTTTTACCATTATCATGAAGTACAATGTGTCTCGAGAAAACAATCTCAAAATCACTGGCATATCTGAAAGCATTCTGAAATTATAACCAATTATCATGAGACATGTCAGATTCGAAAAAACGAGTCTGGTCTTTGAGCTGAAAAAAAGCGTTGGTGATAAGGGGTTTAAATAAATTCTCTTGATACAACCCTACTTACCTTTGATACATACCTTTCCAGTCCTTTCTCCTGTTATAAGAAATACTGAACCAATCAAGATTTTTCTCGAGCACATGGACATCTGACTGCTGGGCAGCCTATACAATCTTGAACCCAGAAGCATCTAAGGTAGATCCAAGCTAAAAACATATGAGTCCACCTTAGAGAGTAAAATTGTAGTTTTAGATAGTCCTAGGACCACTTTATGGTCGGACCTTTAGACTTAATTCATATATTTACAGTTGTTGCTTAAGAGGCAACACAGGAGGTCCTTGTGACCCGTTAAAATTTAACTTTTACTTCGATATTCCTTAAAAAAGGATCACGATATAATCATATATATGAGCCTTGACATAAAGAAACACATTAAAAGAATATGGCGGATGTGGAGAAAATCTCAATTGATATAGTATACTAGTACGAAAGGCTGGTGGAGCAGTGTGACTCGCTAAGGGGTGCTACTATACCGATATCGGGATGGACAGTTGTGAAGTGATCGCTGAGAGCAGCTGTATACCTTTCTGCGGTGGTGTGTGCCAAATTGTCTCTATAGGATATACCTATTCACCTCTGGGGACTAGTATATTTACACACCACAAGCAATAGCATACTTGATTTTAAGCTAAATCACACCATCCACACAACACATTCATACATTGGTAGTCGTTGGCATATATTACTGGACTAATGGTCTCTGCAGCATGACCCCAAGTCCTAAATGAGTCTCCAAATGAATCGCCATCAATTAAAATTAGGCTCAAACAGCCCCCCCGACATGTTTCGCCATTGACATGGCATCCTCAGGGGGTATCGGGGCTGAAATGTGAAGTAAAAGTTAAATTTTAACGGGTCACAAGGACCTCCTGTGTTGCCTCTTAAGCAACAACTGTAAATACACCTTAGAGAGTGTCTCGCTTTTATATTTCTTACATTAGATTTCCCCCTTTCCTGCCAGTGACCTAAGGATCATTAGTGGAAGAAGGACCATAAACATATGGCATCTCTGCAAACTGGCATAGTACAAGCTAATGTATATTTATGTTGACTGGACGTGAAGGGGTTAAATCAAACACCATCAGGTACTGACAAATATTATTAAATTCATGTGTAAAATACAGATGAAAACACACGTGTTGTGGCTCTATTGAGAGTTATCAGCCATCTGTCAGGTAATAGCAGTGTCTGCATATAAACAAAGTCTAAACAACGTGACAAACGGAAATCTGGAAGTATCACTAATACAGCCTCTCTTTCTGGTAACATGATACTTTTCTGTGATCACACAAAGTACATACAAAATTGAAATAAATAATCCAAATTATGTGAAATAAGGTGTGCACATAGATACACATAGAAATTAAGTGTTAACGAGCAGTTGGACAAGTGTACCTAATAAAGTGGCCGGTGAGTGTAAGTGCTCGTTATCATTTAATTTCTAATCAGCCAATCACATGGCCGGTAAGTGCTCGTTATCACTTAATTTCTAATCAGCCAATCACATGGCGGCAACTCAGTGCATTTAGGCATGTAGACATGGTCAAGACAATCTCCTGCAGTTCAAACTGAGCATCAGTATGGGGAAGAAAGGTGATTTGAGTGCCTTTGAACGTGGCATGGTTGTTGGTGCCAGAAGGGCTGGTCTAAGTATTTCAGAAACTGCTGATCTACTATTTTTACGTACAACCATCTCTAGGGTTTACAGAGAATGGTCCGAAACAGAAAAAACATCCAGTGAGCGGCAGTTCTGTGGGCGGAAATGCCTTGTTGATGCCAGAGGTCAGAGGAGAATGGGCAGACTGGTTTGAGCTGATAGAAAGGCAACAGTGACTCAAATCGCCACCAGTTACAACCAAGGTAGGCAGAAGAGCATCTCTGAACGCACAGTACGTCGAACTTTGAGGCAGATGGGCTACAGCAGCAGAAGACCACACCGGGTGCCACTCCTTTCAGCTAAGAACAGGAAACTGAGGCTACAATTTGCACAAGCGAAATTGGACAATAGAAGATTGGAAAAACGTTGCCTGGTGTGATGAGTCTCGATATCTGCTGCGACATTTGGATGGTAGGGTCAGAATTTGGCGTCAGCAACATGAAAGCATGGATCCATCCTGCCTTGTATCAACGGTTCAGGCTGGTGGTGGTGGTGTCATGGTGTGGGGAATATTTTCTTGGCACTCTTTGGGCCCCTTGGTACCAATTGAGCATCGTTGCAACACCACAGCCTACCTGAGTATTGTTGCTGACCATGTCCATCCCTTTATGACCACAATGTACCCAACATCTGATGGCTACTTTCAGCAGGATAATGCGCCATGTCATAAAGCTGGAATCATCTCAGACTGGTTTCTTGAACATGACAATGAGTTCACTGTACTCAACTGCATGGAGAGGGCTCACGGGCTGAGCCCTCTCCATAGCCGGTAAGTCTTTGCTGCATATTGCAGCAAAGGCTTACCGGTAACACCCGCGATCAGTGCTAGCACCGATCGCGGGTGTTTGCACAGCGATAGCTGCCGGCAAAGCTGCCAGCAGCCTCAAAAAGATAGCGGCGCTTGGGTGCCGCCATCTTACCTGGACTTTCAGCAGGATAATGCGCCATGTCATAAAGCTGGAATCATCTCACTGGTTTCTTGAACATGACAATGAGTTCACTGTACTCAAATGGCCTGGTCCAACCCGTTACTAACATGGTGTACCTAATAAAGTGGCCGGTGAATGTAGATGTTGGACATCAGGTACTTGACTCCTTAAGGTCATTTTATAGTTGAAGGCTCAGCCCCATTTTTGTATTCTGACATGGGTTGCTTTATATGGTTATAACTTTTGAACATAGTTACTCATCAAAGCGATTCTACAATTCTTTTTCCCCCCATGTTGTACTTCATTTTTGGAATAAATATTGGCTGACAAGTTTTGTGTTTATTTACAAAAAAAAAGAAAAAATTATGTATTTTCTAAAAAATTTGCCATTTTTGCATTTCTAAATCATCACGTTTTCAGGCAGATAGTTTTACCACCTAAATAAGTTGCTGAATAACATTTCCCAGATGTCTACATTTTCATAATTTTTTAAATGTCTGGATAATTTATTTTGATGTTGCACGGCTTACAAATCATATGTCAATTTTCTGTATTTTCAAATTGTACTATTCTGGTGAAAAATACTGTTTTGAATGAAATTTTAAATATTTATCATTAAAACCGCCCTACATAATCAACCCATTTAAAATCTCCACCCCTCTAACTATCAGAAACAGCTTTTAGGAAGATGGTTAACCCCTTGAGATCTACATAGTAATTGAATAAAAATGGAGGGGAAATTTAGGATGGTCAAATTTTGTCAGTTTTACGTTCATTTAGCCCGTTACACGTTTCCAAAAGATAAAAAGAAAAACCCCACCATACAATTTGTTCTGCAATTTCTCCAGAGTACAGAGGCTTCCCACACGTGGCTATAAAGTTTTAGCTTTTTTGGTGTTGGGGCAATGTGACGGCATTTTTTTTAGATGCTTTTTCCAGTAATACTATTTTGGGGTTGGTATCTCCTATTGTTGAAAATTTATGAACTTTTTTTTGAGGTCAGGAGTAGAAAAGCATCAATTCTGTAATGGATTTTTTACTTTTTTGGTGTTCATCATACAGCCTAATAATCATGTTATCTTCATTCTATGGGTCGATACTATTACGCGGATACCATACTTGAATATCTTTTCTTATGTTTTACTAAATTTGCCAAATAAAACCCTAATGTGGGGAAAAATCTATAAATTTTGCATCGCTTGTTTTTTTCGAGACATGTTCTACTTTGCAACAGTATCATTCTGGAGTACATATGTTTTTTGATTACTTTTTATAGCATTTTTTTGTGGGATTGAATGGGTAAAAATTCCACCATGGGACATGAACAAGCAATCATCTGATTGCTTGTTCATGATAATACCCTGCAATACTGATGCATTGCAGGGTATTAGCAGTGTCAACCTAAGCACATGCATAGAACGACATTGTGCCTTTAAGATGACATCATAGATGCCACCTTAAAGGCACTGCCTTCAGGCAGCCCTGGGCTGCCATAGCAATGATTGTTGCCCCCGATGAATGCGCAGGGGACGATCGTGGGGGAAAGACCCCCCAAAGGCAAGTTAAATGTCGTGACCGCGCATTTAACAGGTAGAATGCAGTGATCAGAGCCCACTCCAATTGCAGGTGTTACTCTGGGATATCAGTCATAGATTACCGAGTTTAATTTAGTTTTTTTTTAATTTCAAGACTTTTATTTTTTTGAATAATTTTTTTATTTACATTTTTAAAAAAACCCCAGTAAAACAGTTTTCTTTACTTTTTATTATGTGGGTTGGACATAAACAAGTGATCATTTAATCACTTGTTTATTGTAATATACTGCAATACTAATGGATTAACCCCTTAACGCCAAAGCCACTTTTCACCTTCCTGACACGGCCCATATTTTCAAATCTGCCCTGTGTCAGAAGTGGTTATTAATTTGGAACGCTTTAACATATCCAAGTGATTTTGAAATAGTTTTCTCATGACACTTTGTACTTCATGTTAGTTAAAAACTTTTGGTGGTATGTTTTGCGTTTATTTAGGAAAAAAAATGATATTTGGTGAAAATTTGGAAAAATTCTCGATTTTTGAAATTCAAAATGTTCTACTTTTTCCATACATAGTCCTAACAGCAAAAAAAACGTTGTAACTAACATTAACCGAATGTCCACTTTATGTTTTATTTCATCCTCTCATTTTCGTAAGATGTTATGAGGCTTTGAACTTTCGGTGCGATTTTTCCCATTTTCATAAAAAACACAAAATCATGCTTTTGAGGGACCTGCTCAGGTTTCAAGCCACTTTAAGAGGACGTAATAAAAGTAAAACCCCCCAAATTTCCCCATTATAGAAATTACATCACCTAATGTATGTAAAACAACTTTCATGCAGTTTGTTAACCCTTTAATTGTTTTACATGGGATAAAACAAAAAGGTATACAATTTAGAATTTTTCATTTTTTTTAGCTAAATGAATGTGTTTTTCAAAAAAATATAAAAATTTTCAGTGGATAAAATACCAAAACACTCCACAAACTTTGATACCCAAATTCTCCTGAGTACGACAATACCCTATATGTGGTGGTAACCTGTTGTATGGGCACATGCCAGGGCATTGAAGGGAAGCTGCGACATTCTGAACAGATTATGCATTGTCCCTTTTTATTGGCTATACAATCTTTATTTTTTTGCTAATTTGGAAATATAAGGACTTATGTGACAAAAAAATCTGACAAACACACATAAAACCCAGAGGGCAACAGATCATGAGAAAATATAAAATTTGTGTCATTCTCAAAACTTTTGGCCATGACTGTATGTAGGGAAAGAAAATCGTAAATTCTGGTTTCCTTTCTTCTTGTATTTTTTTGGGGCTGTACACCGTACTATAAAATTACATATTATCTTTATTCTATGGATCACTTTAACTATGGTGATTTATATATAAATTTATATAAATTTTTTATATATTTTTACAATTTTACTGAAGAAAAACTATTATAGAGAAAATCTCATTTATTTTCATATCGCCATGTTTTTGGAGACATAACTTTTATATTTTTTGGTTCCCTGAGCTGGTTTAGGGCTTATTTTTTACATATTGAGTTGGACTTTTAGGGGTACCTTTTTGGCACACATAACTTTTTTTTTATCACCTTTTGGAACATTTTTATGAACGGATTTTATGAAAAATTTACATTGTTGGCAAGTTTTTCAGGTTTAGTTTTTACAGCGTTCACCGATTGGATCCAATAATGTTACTCATTTATTATGCAGATTGTTACAGATGCGGCAATACCAAATATGTAGGTTTTTTTCATGATTTTGTGCTTTTGTACTTTAGGTCTTTAAGTCTTTTAGGTCTTTCACTTTAATTCTTTTTATTAAAAAATGTTTTCTTTTTTATTTTTAATGGTTGGCTTCAACAAGCAATGCTCTGATGCTTCTTCAAGCACTAATTTCTATAACACAGTGTAATACAGATGTATTACACTGTATTATGTAACACACTGAGCATTGTTGTGCATGCTGCTCAGCTTGTTACAGGCTGGTCCTGTCACAAACTTTCTGCAATGAAATTGGTGTTCCGGTGCTCAGTCGGACTGTGCACCACATTTATCATGTCCGACAGAATTGGGCTGGAAGCCCTATGTTAAAGGTGCACCAAAAAAAGGTGCACTCTGTCGGAGCACTGCAGGGATCACTTGATTCATGAAGAATATGCACCAGAAATCCTGAATCTGGTGCAACCTGCACACTATACATTCTTTATTAAATGTGGGCCAGTGATTTTATTTTCAGCTGCTATATTGCTCCTGCTTTTATCAATTGTTTCCCTCTGTCTATTATAGGTTTTGTCATATTCAATTTTCCAATATTGTGATTTCCTCCAGCAATCTTTCTTTCTTTTCCCTATATTTCCTGACCCTTAACACTATGGTCCTTATTTACTAAGGGTTGCGGATCACACTTTGGACGGACTGTTCACCGTTTTCGGGATTTGTGCAGCCTTGACAGGTATTTAACAGGTGTCTGCGGGACTGTGTCGCACGCGTTCGTTTTTTGGCGCAGTTGCGCTGGTTTTCAAGTGACATAAATAGGGGGACTGCCGTCAGAGGATCCAATTGATCGTGGGATTTAACTTTCAAATTGTGTCGCCAGACATGCACTTATATACACCAGGAAGAAGAAGGTGAACTCTGTTGGACCTGAGCGGGGAAGCGAAACATACAGGATATCAGGCGCACAATCTTAGTGAATTCCGGCACAGTGCATTATCGTCGGACAATGCACTTTCTGTGAACTCCGCAGACCGGGTAAATAAATGTGTCCCTATCTGTTGAAACACCTCTCTTATATACATTATATGGGTTGACCAAACTGATTAATCTGTTACCTCCTTGTTGTCATTAACTTTAAAATATTCTATTATACTTCTTGTATTTAAATCTGGGGTTACTTTATCTTTCAACAAAGAGACATTTAATGACCCCAATTGTTTAGTGTGGGGGACACAGTTTTATGATAGTGAGAGAAGGACAGGAGCATGGTTTGACCAAAATATCTGACGTTTCTTCATATGAACAAATGCTGAACAAATAAAAGGGCCAGGTCATTGACCAAGAAATAATATATTCTCAAATAAGATAAAAGTCTGGCCGAAAAAGAACACAATTAACATTAGTAGCATGCTGATACCACCATACATCATGGAACTCTCTTGTGTGATTATTTCACAAATTTTGCACCTGTCATTTCTAACACTTAATGGGGAAAATCTATTACATTATATATAACATTATATAACATTATTAACATTAATTATCCTTCTATAAGCAATTGAAATGAAATATGTATATTTGTTGTCTATATTTCCTTTACATTTACAGCTTAAAATTATTGGTATATATGTGCTATACTATTATAATTATCAATAAAGTATATACCTTTTATCATTAATGTATTGCTGTTGCTGGTACACAGTTTTGCTTGTTTTCAATATGCTGGACACATATCCAACATCTCTGCTCTACCTATCAGAACCTAATTAGAATAGAGAATATATGTTCTGAAAAATGGTCTGGTCCTCCCACCCCATTTAGAAATATTTCCACCTTGTACCATTCTTTTATTATTGCCCACTTTACCACCAAAATATCCTTTGTGATCTCATGGGAAAAAGGACTCTCCATCACTGTATTTGAACATGAAGCCCAAACAATCCTCCAGGGTAGACATGGTGACACCACCAGTGGCTGTCTGCAAATAAACCACTACAAGCTTCTGAGCAAGTGATAAAAAACTTCCAAATTCATAAGCATAATCTTGAACTTATAGATTCTAAGAAGTGCTGGAGATACAAAACACATGCAGGTTCCTACACACATATTTGGTTGATTTGTTCGCTACTCTCCTCCAACTGGATGACAGGACCAGGCGAAAAGTTAGCAAAAAGCTTAAACCTTCCAGAGACAGCTAAGTGGCTTAATTGCTGGGGATCGACCCTCCTTCAGCCATTTCAATCTTCAGCTGACCTTCAGCACATAACCAGACTATGTGTCATGCCCCCCATCCCTCACCCCAGAGCACTAAAGGATCAGTATTGCTCTGTCTCAGCCGCACCTCACTTTTTTGAAATTCAAAATCATTACATTTTCAGGTAGATAGATTTACCACCTAAATAAGTTGCTGCATAACATTTCCCATGTGTCTACTTTACATTTTCATAATTTTTGAAATGTCTGGATAATAAATTTTGATGTCGCTCGGCTTACAAATCGAATAGTGATTTTCCGCATTTTCAGAATTTACTCTTTTGCGGATAAATACAGTTTTGAATGAAATGTTACATATTTAGTATCAAAACCCCCGTATATAATCAACCCATTTTCAAATCTGCACCCCTCAAACTATCAGAAACAGATTTTAGGATAATTGTTAACCCCTTGAGATCTTCATAGTAATTGAATCAAAATGGAGGTGAAATTTAGATTGGTCAAATTGTTCCGGTTATATGCTCATTTAGCCCTAAAATTTACACATTTCCAAAAGATAAAAATAGAAAACCCACCATACAATTTGTTCTGCAATTTATCCCGAGTGCAGAGACCCCCCACATGTGGCTGTTACTTGTTTTATGGGCGCACAGAGAGGCGCAGAATGGAAGGAGGGACCTGCAGCTGCCAGGATTTTAGTTTCCTCTTTGGTCCATTTTGTAGGCTATACATTTTCGCTTTTTCGTTATTGGGGCCATGTGCTGGCATTTTTTTTTGCGGGATGAGATGCTTTTTCCAGTGTTGCCATTTTGGGGTTGGTATCACCTATTGTTGAAAATTTAGGAACTCGTTTTTGAGGGTATGAGTAGAAAAGCATCAATTCTGTAATGGATTTTTGACTTTTTTTTTTTCGTGTTCACCGTTTAGCCTAATAATCATGTTAGCTTTATTCTATGGGACGATACGATTACGGGGATACCAGACTTGAATATATTTTCTTTCATTTTACTAAATTTGTCAAATAAAACCGTAATGTGGGAAAAATCTATCATTTTTGCATTGCCGTCTTCCAAGTGGCATAACATTTTTACTTTTTTGACTTGGGAGCTGGTTGATGGCTTGTTTTTTGCGGGACATGCTGTACTTTGCATCAGTATCATTATGGAGTACATATGTTTTTTTTTATCACTTTTGATGGATTTTTTTGTCAGATTGAATAGGTAAAAATGTTAATTTTTGGTGGGTTTTCAATAGTTTTTTTTTAACGGCGTTCATCGTACGGGTTCAATAATGATTTACTTGTATTCTACGGGTTGTTACGGACACGGCGATACTATATATGTGGGGTTTTTGTTATGATTTAGACTTTTTTGGGGTTATATGTCTCTTTATATGTTATGGGGCTTATGGGCATTTTTATTGATTTATTACTATATTTTTTATTGAATAACATTTTTTTTTTTACTTTTTCACTTTTTCCACCATGGGAAATGACCAAGCAATCATCTGATTGCTTGTTCATGATAATACTCTGCAATAATCATGTATTGCAGGGTATTATCAGTGTTAGCCTATGCACTTGCATAGGCTGGCACTATGCCAGTAAGATGACGTCACAGACGCCATCTTACTGGCAGTGCCTGCACGCAGTGCTGGGGACCAGATCGAACCCCAGCACTTCCATAGCAGCGATCGGTGCCCCCCGAAAACGGTTCAGGGGGGCCAATCGTGGGGGAAAGACCCCCAGAGGCATGTTAGATGCCGCGGTCGTGCTGACCGCGGCATTTAACGGGTTACACACCCGCGATCGGAGCGGGTGTTACACTGGGGTGTCGGCTATTAGTTACAGCCGGCACCCCGTGTTTCCCGATGCCAGTTCGGCTCTGATCCAGAGCCGAGCCGGCGTAAGTGCCGTGGTGGATATATCCGCCACTGAGCGCTAAGTCACTGCGCTCCGTGGCGGATATATCCGCCACGGAGCGTGAAGGGGTTAAAGCATTTTACCTTGTGTACAAAATAATCTCAAATACAGTGCTAAAAAGGGGAACACTACGAACAACACAACACAGTACACACAACATTATTTGCATCCATTCCTTTACCTTTACAGAAAAAGTTGCTGAAATTAAGATGAATTGAGAAGATACAGTTGCTGCGTGATGTCATTCTTACTTTACATCATTAAATGAACATGTGCAATTGCAGTGAGTCCTAGGTTACTTCTAAAGCTTGACCATGCTACGCCTTATGTGGCTGTTGTGGTTCTTCTTTCCTGAATGATGAAGGCAATGATTCTATGGACTGGCCTGCCCATTTCCCAGACCTAAATCCAATATAACATGTCTGGGATATCATATATATCTTGTTGCACCACAGACTGTGGAGACATTAACTGAAGTTTTTAGCAAGGTCTGTGAGGAGATTCTCCATGAGAACATCCACTGCCTCATCAGGAGCATGTCCAGGAGTTGTAGAGTGGTCATAGAGTCATGTGACAAGACACACTACTAAAGCCTTATGTTTTTTAAACAGATTTTATAGGAAAAATAATCAATATACATGATATACACAGTAATAGTATGCAGACATGGCTTGACACACAATTGCTCACTTGTTAAAAGACATCTACCACCAGGATCAAGGATTGTAAAACACACTGACATACAGGCGATCCCCTACTTAAGGACACCCAACTTACAGACAACCCCTAGTTACAGATGGACCCCTCTGCCCACTGTGACCTCTGATGAAGATCTCTGGATGCTTTACTATTGTCCCAGACTGCAATGATCAGCTGTGTCTGTAATGAAGCTTTATTGATAATCCTTGGTCCCATTACAGCAAAAAAATGTTAAACTCCAATTGTCAATTGTCCAGTTGTCTAGAACTTCAATTATAAAATATACAGTTTCGACTTACATACAAATTCAACTTAAGAACAAACCTCTGGACCCTAACTTGTAAGTAACCCAGGCACTGCCTGTACTGGTAAGTGCCCCCTATGGCAGGATCTGCTTTTCTTTTTTTAAAGGCTTTTAGAATTATGCAAATGAGACTGAGGAGTCAAGGCTCCATAGGTGTTAACGGAACCCAGACCACTTTAGACTTATTTGCATACTCATTTTAAAGCTTTCTTTTTCAAAACCAGGACATAAGAAGCTAAAGGAAGAGCAGATCCTGCCAGAAGGGGCACACATCAGCATGTCAATGTCCTTGGTTTACAATCCTTGATTCTGTTTGTAGATGTCCTTTTTTTGTTTTCTTTGCTAATTTTTCCCAAAATAAACTAAAACTTAATAACAAGACTGCCGGCTACTCCTTATTCTTCAACATGTTACAGCAGTAACAAATGTCATCATAAAGCGTAATACATTTTCCATAAGTAGCATTTGGTATGCAGGGCAAGCTTCAGGAAGGAAATTGGAATATTGTAGCCAGTCCACTTGCTGAAGCATGAATTAACCTTGATGCTAGACAATCAGACACTCACACACACATACCAATATGCTAATTCTCCTTCGTTATAGGAATAAACGAAAACCAGAGAGATTTATAAAGCGGTATGGGGATTCACACACCATCTGGACCAGATGAGCTCAAATTTCTGGGGGCACTTCCTGTTAACATATAACGAACGGTATTGAGGAATGACACAGTTAATGAGTAATATCCATAATTTTAAAGGGGGGGGGATCCTAGTCCTTCCATGACATCATCACCACTTTCAGGACATAGTACAAGGTGAACCTAAAAAAGATTTTATCATAGTGGCCATTGATAACTTCATTCATAATGCCAAGGAGACATACTGAAGGGGACATTAGGTGTGGGAACTCAAAATGTTGATTAAGTTATCCCAGGACTTCAGACCAGAAAATATTAATCTTAGGGCAGGCCCAGACATGGTGCAAAAAGAAGGATACAGCTTCAGCCTGACAGCGGAAACAGAAATCATTGGACATTACATCCATACATAATAGTTTTGCAGAGGAGAAATACAATTGGTGGAGAAATTTAGACTGGATCAGAAATCCCGTACACTCACCACAGATGTAAAATAGGACAGTTCAACCTTCCTCCACTCATCATATGACAGGTCAGGGATGTCTCATATCCAGCATTCAAGGGCTTTGTGAAATGGTCTAGTCCTATGTTCTTGCAGGAGAGCATAGACCTGGGTGAGTGGTTTAGGGAGATCCGGGGTGCTCATCAGAGTCTCCAGTTTTGAGGATTTCACTGTCAGGCTGAAGGAACCGAAATGGGGAACTGTTCTCTCCTACCAGAATTTGTGCCCTGTGCCAGCAAGCCGCTACCGAATGCATGGGAAGTGGAATATCAGATGGGGATTTATATCTATAGAGCAAATTCATAAGCGCTTCATAAGAACCCAAAATAGCCCCAGCCAGGGCAGTAGCGACGTTGCCCCTGTCAATATATACCCACCATTGGGCGTATACCATATGGGAGGCCAAGTAAAATAGCCAGTCCCCAGTAGCAGTTATCAGGGGATCAATATTTAACTCCGTGTAGGCCTGAATCATGATAGCTGGACCCCTAAGTACTTAAATTTAGATACCACCTGAACTATGACTATGAGGGGGAGGTTGCCTTCTTCTTTGTCCGAGGGAGGAAAGAGGGCTGATTTATCCCAATAAAGTCAAAGACCCAAAAACCCTCATAGTAGTCAATCAAGGATTGGAGGGATACCAGAGAGGGGCCCACATCTCCAAGATATACAAGTATGTTATCGGCATACATGGATACTTTTTCGATGATAGAACCTCTAGCAATGCCTTTAACCACTTAGCGCTCCGCGTCCAATATATTAAATGCTAGGTGCAGTGACTTAACGCTCAGCATCCGATATATCAGACGCGAGCACTGCTTGCATTTTGGACGTCACCCTGTTGCAAGACAGGGTGATACCTCGGTGGGAGGTGTCGGCATCGCCAGCCAACACCCCTGTGATGATATCACCTCATTGGTCCAGTGACGTCGATTTCCGCCATTGGCCAAGCGATACAGATTGGTCAATGACAGTGATCTATGTTTCCGGGGGGCTGATCCTACTAGCCTTATGCTCTTCAACATCACCATTTTGTGTTTGGTGGTGTTGGAAAGAGTTGTGCTAGTGATTTGTGCCCTTTACTGTACCCTAAAACACAAGATTACCCCCCCTTTGTACGTTTCTGTATCCCCCAACAACTCCACTGTTAAGTGTGATCTGTTAGGAGTTGTAGTAGTAGCGTGGAGGAGTTGTAGTAATGTGGAGGAGTAGTAGTAGTGCGGAGGAGTCGTTCTGTGGAGGAGTAGATGTTGTTCTGTGGAGTAGGTGTTTTTCTGTGTAGGTTGTGTACTATCCAACCCATATGTCCCATAAGTCATACACTAACTTGAAGGTATATAATTATTTGCCCTCCGATACGGAGTCCACTAGTGTCTGTTTTATTTGTCCACCTCATCCTCACAAAGTGACTCTGAGGAACCCCCAAGAGGTGCTGCTGAAGTGCCCGGGACTTCTGCTGAAGTGCCTGGGAATTCTGACCCCACATGGGTGACCCCCTGTAACTATGCGCCTCAGGTCCCTGATTTTATGACCAGTCCTGGTATATACAGCGACAAGGCAAGGCTCGGACCAGTGAATTATTTTAAAGTTTTTTTTAGTGAGGACCTAATTGTATCCTAAGTGATGGTATCCTACACAAATCTCTACGCTGCACAATTTATGGCCCAAAACCCGCAACCCCTGGACTTTTAGAGACCAGGAAGGGAGGAGTGGTAGTACATCTGGAACCAAGGCCACAACACCCATTGTACTAGGTCAGCACTTTCCAGGGGAAGTTCCCCAAACTGCCAGCAAGGGAAGGGCACAGGAGAGGTGAAGGGTGTGCTAAAAATCAAACTATATACCAGTGTGATACATGCCCCGAGAAACAACGGTTATTCATGAAAGATTGTTTCATGATTTATCACACGTCCCTGGAAATATAATTGTACCCTGAACAATGCACTCTCACACAGCTTAAACCACATCCTGCACCTTCCCTGCTGAGCTTTGCCGTGTTCCAAGCCTGTAGATTATTGCCACATATGGGGTAATGTCATACCTGGGAGAACCTGCATCATGATTTTTCGGGTGTTTGTCTCCCGTGGCAGGAGCTGGGCACAAAGCAAAAACATTTGCAAAAACAATGCAATTTTTACACTGCCCCAGTAACTTTGTATCACATTTGGGCCAGCATCTCAGAGGTTAAAATGCTCAAACAACCCAGATAAATTATTTGAGTTGTACCCTTTCTTAAAATAGGGTCACTACTCGGGGGTTTCTATTGTACTGAGGGGCACCGCAACAGCAGTCTAGTGAAAAGGTTGCTCCAGAAGCCAACGGGTTGGTTTTTGCTATGGACTTTTTAATCTAAATGAAATAAAGAAGAATGGATTTTCAATACTGATGCTGAGCTATTCCTTGCATTTGAATTTTCACTATTTGTGTCTGTGGCCGGCGAACTAGGCTCTCTTGCATCCCAGAGGAGTGGAGACTGGATTACAGACCACATGTCCAGGTGTGTGAGCGCTCACCTGTTTCCCTTTCAACCTATGTTTATTGCTGTTGTTGAGATTGTTGAGTTGATTGTTGTTGAGAAATATGGAGTAGTTGGATCTTATTTGCCCAATAGTTTTGTTGTTGTCTCAGCTTCCTCCCAGTTTTCCAGTTCTGTACCCTGAGCACATACATACTGTAGACAAAAAGTTTGGACACATCTTCTCAATAGTTTTCTGAATTTTCATTATTATAAAAATTGTAGATTCACACTGTAGGCATCAAAATTATGAATTAATATATTTGGAATGTTATACTGAACAAAAAAGTGTGAAACAACTGAAAATATGTCTTATATTCTATGTTCTTCAAAGTAGCCACCTTTTGCTTTGACTACTGCTTTGCACACTCTTGACATTCTCTTGATGTGCTTCAAGAGGTAGTCAACAGAAAAGGTTTTCACATCACAGGTGTGCCCTGTCAGGTTTAATAAGTGGGATTTCTTGCCTTATAAATGCGGTTGGGAGCATCAGTTGTGTTGTGCAGAAGTCAGGTGAATACGCAGCTGATAGTCCTACTGAATATCAATTTTTATCACTTTTCTTATTTTTGTTCATCCCTTATTTTTGTTGTTTATCACCAATATTATTGTTCTGTCATTGTTTGTACTGTACACTCTGTATACTCTCTGCTGCTGTAACATTGGGAATTTCTCCACGGGGGGGAAAAATAAAGGATTATCTTATATTATTATAATAGACTGTTAGAATTTTTATTATGGCTAGAAAAAAGCAGATAAGTAAAGAAAAACGAGTGGCCATCATTACTTTTAGAAATTAAGGTCAGTCAGTCTGAAAAATTGAAAAAACTTTGAGTGCAGTTGCAAAAACCATCAAGTGCTACAAAGAATCTGGCTCATATGAGGACCACCTCCAAGAAAGAAACACCATGAGTCACCTCTGCTGTGAAGGATAAGTTCATCTGAGTCACCAGCATCAGAAATCACAGGTTAAGAGACCAGGTCAATGCCACACAGAGTTCTAGAAGCAGACACATCTCTACAGCAACTGATAACAGAAAACTGTGTGAAGCAGGCCATCATGGTAAAATAACTGCTAGGAAACCACTTCTAAGAACAGGCCACAAGCAGAAGAGATTTGTTTGGGCTAAAGAACACAAGGAATGGACGTCACACCAGTGGAAATCTGTGCTTTGGTCCGATGAGTTCAAATCGGTTCCAACCACTGTTTTTCTGTGATGCAGAAAAGGTGAACGAATGCACTCTAGTGACACTGTTGGGGATTTATTAAAAATTGAAGGTATACTGAAACAGCATAGTTACCAGCATCTTACAGCGGCGTGCTATTCCATCCGGTTCGTGTTTAGTTGGACCATCATTTCATTTTTAAACAGGAAAATTACCCCAAACACTCCTCCAGGCTGCGTAAGGACTATTTGACCAAGAAGGAGAGTGATGAGATGCTATGCCAGATGACCTGGCCTTCACAGTTACCAGTCCTGAACTCAATTGAGATGGTTTGGGGGGAACTGGACCGCAAAGTGAAGGCAAAAGGGCAAAAAAGTTCTAAGCATCTCTGGGAACTCCTTCAAGACTGTTGGAAGGCCATTTCAGGTGACTACCTCTTGGAGTTCATCAAGAGAATGCCTAGAGTGTGCAAAGCAGTAATCATAGCAAAGGATGGCTACTTTGAAAAACATAGAATATAAGATATATTTTCAGTTGTTTCACACTTTTTGTTAAGTATATAACTCCACATGTGTTAATTCATAGTTGTGATACCTTCAGTGTGAATCTACTATTTTGATAGTCATGAAAACACAGAAAACTCTTTATTTCTATGAATGAGAGGATGTGTCCAAACTTTTGGTCTGTACTGTATGTGTATAGGGAAAATGGACCAGATGACCATGCATTTTGCCAACTGCATGTAAAATTTATTGCCAGCTAAAATTTTGCTTACATTACAAAATGCTCTAGTTCCTTTTATTAGTATTATAATACTAATTAGTATTCAAATTTTTTTTCTTTATATGGATATTCAAATGGATATTCAGGTAATACTTTAATGGCTAGAATTTAATGTTCAATGGAGAGATTTTCACTTTTACAATGTTGAATTATATGTTTAAAAGGCAGAATGTTTTGTGGATTGTAAAGGGATATGGTGTTTTTTTCACCTTACCATAAGAGCTAAATATGCAATATTTTGAAATTTTGGGATTTCATATTAGAGTACAACTTTATTAGTTTTAAGTGTAACTCACCAAATGTGAGCCCAAACCGCATACAGACAATTTTATATGGGTACAGAAAGCTAGGTATTTGCATAGTTTCATTTTAGTGAAGAGCAGGTGGGTAGAATATTCTTCATATTCCCTAAAAGCCTGTCAAGCAATAATTTTGGCTGTAAACACTGGTCATGGGCATTGAATAGTTTATGTAATGATCACAGAAAGCATCTTTGTGCCACAATATTTTTTCGCTGCTTGTTAAATGAAAATGTGAGCAAAAAGAGGCACAGCTGCAAAAACATGTGATGAATTCATAATGCCAAAGCATTCATAATGCCAAAGATCTTCATCCAAAAAATTATTTACAGACATTTGCATGTGGATTAACTATAGGAATTCAGTGAATTTTAGCACATATTGCAATTAATTTTGCAATCATACCTGGATGTTTGGTAAATTTTACACATTTATGCTGTTTAAATAAAGAAACAGTCTGAAAAAAATGTTTCTTGTGATGATTTTTACTTTTATTATGTTAAGTATTATATCTAAATATGAAGGAGGGAGAAACAATATAAGTTTTTGTTAACTTTTATTTGTTAATAATTTGTTAATTCACTTAAAGTGCATGGCTAACTAAATAACTGAAAGTTTAAAATCCCTGTGAAACAGTGAAAAATAGCCAATGAAGAGCATTTAGAAATATTTATTAAAAAATTACAAAGGCAAAAGTCTGGGCTAGGTTGGGCAACAAAGAACATGTCCTAGTCATTGGATGTACAGGGGATCCAATGACATGATCATGGGTGAATGACATTATTGAGGGAGATGAATGAAGAGATGGAGCCACTGTATCTCACAGCTTTCATGAACAATGGGGAAAGTCATGAGTAATGATTTAATGCTTATTTGACCATTATATTATTAATTTCTCAATCTATTCTAGCTTCTGTCAAATGCACCCATTTTACCTCTTTTTTTAAAGTTTAATGTAGTATACCTGTTGTTAATGTCTTCAACCCCCAGGACACTTTCTGAGTTTGTTTAAAAGTCATGTCTTGGCATATTGGAGCTGTTTTATTAGAATAATGAAGACTTATACAATATTATATTTTGCAACACATTTGTTGATTTCTCACATGGTGGAGTTTGTTGATACTTGACAAGTATTATAAGATCAGTGATCAGTGTTTGAAAGTGATGTCCTTAACCAGAGCATTGCGGGTTCAAGCCAAGTTTGTATAAAGTAAAAATTTAAAATAAATAACAAATAAAACTTTTTTTCATTAATACCCTTCACAAAAAAAGTTCCAAAAATTGATCAAAAAATTTTATGTGCCCCAAAATAATACCTGTGAAAAACTCTTCTTGCAAAAAAGGCAAAACCAGCTTAGTCAAACGTAAAATAAAAAAGTTATGCCTCTGGAAAGATTTCAATGCCAAATCAAACAGGATATTTTCTAAATTAGTTTTATTTGGTATAAGTGGGTAAAAATAAAAAAAGCTATATAAAGTAGGAATCATCAAAATCAAAGTGACCGATAGAATACAAAAAAAGCTATTATTTTGGCCAAAAACAAGCAAAAAATCATAAACACAAATGTGATTTTCTTTTCCTCCACCAAGAAAGAGTTAATTAAATTTCATTACTTAGCTATGGAAGCCCCAAAATTATGTTCCTGAAAAGTGGATTTCTCACCGGAAGCCCATATATGTCTACATTAAAAAAAATATGCAAAGCGACAATGCAAATCTGCACTGAATTGCACTCCTTCAATGCCCATACCGCAGTTTACCACCATATATAGGATATCGGTACACTCCGGCGAAATTAGTTAACAAACTCTATGGAGGTTTTTGTCATTTAATCCATTATGAATGTTTTATTTTTAGCCCAAAATGACTGTATTGTCCAAAAGAAATGCTATTTCTCAATCACCCCCCGTTTTGTTTTAACACTTGTCAAATATGGATAACAAAAAACTTAAAAGTGTTTTTCACATGCTTAGTTTCTATAATGGGGTAACATACAGGGTTTTTTTAAATTTACATTCTCAAATATTATAAATAACAACCTATGTAAGAGAACAAGATATTCATTACATATTCATGATCACTATTACCCAGGTTCCCCCCAACGTGTAGTTTTGATACCCTGTTAGGTCTGTTGGTTAGGATAAGGTCCAGCAGTGCCCCCCTCTTGTTGGCCCCAGAACTAGTTGCGACAGGTAATTGTCTTTTGACAAGAACCTGCTGCCTTTGAAGAACCTGCAGGTTTCTGCCCCCCAGTCAATATCTGGGTAATTGAAGTCCCCCATGGTAAGTACTTCACCATACTTTGAAGCCGCATCCATTACTCTTATCAACATTTCCTCAGCTGCCTCCATTATATTTGGAGCCTTATAACAAACCCCTAGTTACATCATCATTCATTATTCAGCAAATCTTCTCAAAATCAGGATTAAAAATCTTATGGGATAATTTATACGACTCATTACGTTTACCTTCTGATCATAGGTAATAAAGGATTACATAGAAAGAGTCATCATTCAGTATTTAGTTCTCACAATCATCATCTGTTATACAATGCATAATATATCCTGTAATACTATTTTGCCAAATTCATATATATGTATATGCACAATGTTCTGCTAACACCCTTTTACCTTATCACAAATGTATATCTTGGTTTTATTTTACACGTTTATCCCCCTCCAACCCCACCAAGTCAGCGTGGTAAGGAAAAAAAACCAACAATAATAAAAAGGAACTAAGGCAATCTTGGGCTATGAGCTTCATTATTACCTAGCCATCTCTTATGCCACAGGGCCTCCTTGCCTAGTTCTGCAAATTTTATTCTTTCAAAAAATTTTATTCTTTTTAATCTGTTATCCCATTCTTTCATTGATGATTTCATAGGGGACTTCCAGGCGTATATTTTCATGCATCTGGTCACTTGTAGAGCTATTACTAGCCATTTAATCTGATGTGAAGAACCAGTGATATCATTAGTATTCCCTAATACCAGGACCTTTGGAGTCCTGGGAACATTTAATGATGATATCTTACACACCTTTGTGTGGACTTCCTCCCAAAATGTTAATACCCAACAACAGTTCCACACCATAGGAGGAAATTGGTGTTTTGTTCATGACATTTTAGACATTTTTCTGTCTGTGCTCTCTTAAACTGATTTATATTTTTAGGGATATATTGTGGTCTATAAATGATATAAAATTGTATTAATCTGAATCTGAGCTTAACACATTGATGTTTTGGAAAATACTCAGATAGTTCCCTGATGTCTCCCTCTCATTTTCTTTTACTAGCATGCTGCATTAGATTACTTATATTTGTGATAATAAATTTGTATAGTTTGGATAATAATCTGCTCTGTCCCCGTGTGGTTCCTAACTATTAAGATTTGATTTTCCCATAAACCCCTTACTCTAAAGACTAGCTGAATATAGTGAAAATAACTTTTATTACTAATGTTATATACTTCCCCAAATACGATCATTTAGTAAACTCTCAATAATCTTAAAAAAATGACTGCTTATCCAAATTGGAGTAACAGTAATAACATATAACAATTGAGGTAGTAGTATCTTGATAAACGCCATTCTATCAACTTGTGAGAGTGATAATTTTGTCCATATTTAAAAATTTTTCCTAATCCGTTGAATTAATGGGGTTACATTGTCCTCTACATAAGTGCTGGGACTTGCAGATACTTTTATTCCTAGATATCTCTTCACCCCTTGATAGAATATTCAAATCTTCCACCATATTAAACCTGAAGTCATTGAGAGGTAAAAGGTGGGATTTTGACCAACTTCGAAAACCCGGTTGTTCGCTAAAACTTTGTATTGTATCCATTAAGGCCCTAACCAATCTTTCCGTCTGGTAAAGAGAATGTCATCAGCATATAATATTATTTTATCGTTCAAGCCACTGCAGCCCCAGCCGACTATATCTAAGCTAGTCCTACATTTGATTGCCAGAGATTCCAAAAATAATACAAACAGAATAGGGGATACAGGACAGCCCTGTCTCGTTCCTCTTGTTATCTCAAATTCTTTTGATAATCCATTTCCCACTCTTATTCTAGCCATTGGGTCAGCATACATCAGTTGAATATGTTTAATAAATTCCTGGACAAAACGAAAACCTTTTAACACTTCCCAGAGGAAGACCCATTTCACCCCGTCGAAAGCCTTGGCGGCATCTATCGACAGGATGAAGTGGGTCTCCCCCCGGCCCATCTGGATCCCAGCGAAGACCCTTCTCAGATTGTTGGACGTATGTCTACCGGGAATAAAACCTGATTGATCTGGATGAATAATGTCTGCCAGTGTCCTTCTTAATCTTAGCACTAGCACTTGGCATATTGTTTAACATGAGTGTTCAAGAGTGAAATCGGCCGATATGATTTTATCTCAAGTTCACTTTTATTTTTCTTTAATATCAAGGTGACAATGGCATTTCTCGTAGAGGTCGGGAGACTACCCTTCTGTAGAGGGCAATTTAGAACCTCCAGGAGAATAGGCAGCAAAATCCTCCTACATCTATGATAGACTTCAAACGGCAATGCATCCGATCCTAGGGCAGTATTGCCCGCCACTGAATCTAATGCGTCCCCAAGTTCAACTTCGGATATCTGTTTATCAAGATCTCCCCTTTGTTGAGGTGTTAACTGGGGGAGAGCTATGCTCTCAAGATATTTTTTAATTTCTTCTTTTTCTACCCTTGGGATGTATAAAGATCAGAGAAAAACGTAACGAATTCCCTTTGTATCTCATGTGGGTCATCAGTTATTCTATCATTAGTAGTTCTTATAGCGCCAATCCCTGGATTGGCATCTTGGCTCCGAATGATCTTAGCCAATGTCTTCCCTGACTTCCCCGCAGCAAAAAAGTTTTTTGTCCTGCAAATAAAGCCGTATGATGGACTCTGTCCAATAGAAAGCTGGTATATTCCTTATGGGCATCTTTTAACTTTTCAAAATTGTCATCAGTTGGACTAAATATAAAGTTAGTTTTACAAATCTGTATGCAGTGTTTGAGAGAGTCTTCCTGTTTCCTCTTTTTAGCCCATTGGATCTTATTATATTAAAAAAAAACACAAATATATGCCTTTAATGTGTCACAAGCAATTCTGATATCCATTTCTTTCCTATTTTTTTCCCAGAACTTCATTTCCTCCATCAGTTCTTGATCAGCATCCAAAATTGATAACCAATGGGCATTGACTGAATGGCATAGAGGGTCCATCTATCCCCTTTTTAATATAAAGGTCTACTATCACAGGGTAATGATATGATATGCTATTTGGATCATAACACATCCTAGCTATATGTTCCAAACATCTATTATTACATAGAGCCAGATCAATTCTTGACATTGCTTTGTGTGAGTTACCAGACCCACCTCAACACATAATATTTTCAATGGAGATTCCCCTTCCACCTTCCTATTTGGACCACTTGAGATTCTATCTACCGTTTCTTCCATCACACAGTTATAATCTCCACATGATAAAACAGGACAGTCGGGACATTTTTCCTATAAAGCCATCAATAAAGATAAATCGACCCTATTCATCCACTCTGACTTTCAAAATCTTAAGATCTATTCTTTGATGGACAAGGACGCTAACTCCTCTAGACAAAGCAGTATGGCACGAGTGATACTGCGTGCCTATCCAATTACGTTTTACTCTCCATAAAGACTCCTGTGTTAAATGAGTCTCAGTGAGGGCTACAATAGCTGGTAGATGTCTATGAATACAATCAAATATAGCTATTCTTTTCAACGTTCCATGTTAGAATTGTGACGCTCATAAGCACTCAGAAATAAAAAAATTAAAACCCCGCTGACTGAGCACCCCTCCCCCCCATTTTGCCCCCAACACACATTGGGGGTCTCTACACATCCAACCCCACTACTCCATACCCCTGCCCCACCCCCATAGCCACATCAACAGTGGAATTAAATTCAGCCTACAATTCAATAATTTATTAACCTCTTAATGACTGCCCTATCGGCTTTTTACGGCGTTCATTAAGGGTACTTCTTCTGACACGTACGCCTTTCTACGGCGGTGCGTCAGAAGAAGATTTCGGGACACCGGGTCTCGCTGGTGCCGGTGTCGGGCGGTGATCTTACAGCCCAGAAAAAAAAAAAAAAAAAAAAAAAAAAAAAAAAAAAAAAAAAAAAAAACCTCTTACACGGCGCGGTCAAGCATGACCGCGGCATGTAAGCGTGTCCCGCGTGGATCGGACCCCCCCGGTGTGCTTTGGTGAGCGGTGAAATTGGAGGGCGGCCGTCGGACAACCCGACGGAGTCAGACAATGCGTGGGATGTAAGATTTAGAAATGTGTCGCAAGACACGCACTTACAAGCACCTGGAAGAAGCAGGTGAACTCCGGTGGACCTCAGCGCAGAAGCGATGGATGCAGGAACTCAGGAGCACGATCTTAGTGAATCGCGGCAGACCCGAATCCTTATCGGAAAATGCACCGCGGGATCACAACAGGACAGGGTAAGCAAATCTGCCCCATTATCTTTCATTTGTTCCCTTACTTTTTTAAGATCGCTCCTGATCACCATTATTTCTGTATCAAACTTGTTGTTTAAGTCCAACATGGATGTATTACAGTCCCTTATTGCTTGTAGAATTTCTACGGTAGAACTTTTGTACAACTCAACATTCCCTTCTTCACCAGTTTCTATAGCTTATTCCTCTACGTTCACCCAGCTTTGATCTGTCCTTTACAGTCCGCACTTAATTTTTGGTTCACTTTACTTCTAGTCTGGGGGGATTGCCACATTTTATCCAATTTATTATCACCTTTACTATAAGGTTTTTCTTTGGGTGAGACTGTTCCTTGATATTTTTCTGCTTTATTCCCTTTTGGAGCCATTGTGTACAATCGCCAAAAATAAGATGGAGTCCAATAGCAAAACAGAGGCCAACTGCACCTTAAGATGGTCAATCACTGCAAGTTTCTTACGCTTTTGGGGAGATGTGTGTATCAATATATATGGAATCAAAATACAATGTAGCAAGAAAAGACAAAACAACCCTCAATTAGCTTTTTCTTCCTTTTTCCTTTCCAAACAATTCCAGTGGAGGACCAATTTTAATTTCAGTTTAGATGGTCTGTGTGTCTTGCCTCCTCACTAGGCCTGGGACTTTCCCAGAATATTTAATAGAAATGATCAGGAAGCATGAAAACACTTAAAAAATATAATCACAAACAAAGGAGGGTCGCAGGATATTAGTGCAGTTGATTCTATTCACACCAGACAAGAAGATAGCAGACATATAGGGGCTTATTTACTAAGGATCAGTCGGACGAATTTTCATGTGGTTTCCCAACGATTTATGTTTTTGCGCTGAATTGCACTGGGATTTTGGATTGCATGCAACAGAAATCGGGGGACAGGCCGCCGGACAACACGCAGGATTTAGCAATTAGAAATATGTCGCAAGACACACACTTACAAGCACCGGGAAGAAGCAGGTGACTTCCAGGGGACCTCGGCGCAGAAGTGACGGATGCAGGAACTCGAGCGCATGAGCTACGTGAATCCCGCCATACCCGAATCCTCGTCGGACAACGCACCACAGGATCGTGACAGGGTCAGGTAAGTAAATCTGCCCCATAGAGTGTCTTTAATCCTGTAGAGAAAGGAGAACTTTTCAAATATTATTAAAGAGTATTAGTAAATTTTTTCTCCATTTTTCTCTTTTCCTTTCTTGTCCCCCTTCCCTCTCGCTTCCCTTTTTTTCTTTTCCTTTTTAACCAGAGCCACACAGTTCGCCAAGCAGGTTAGATATTTGGTTACTATTGAAAATGTCCAAAAGAATTAAGTCGGTATATAGAGAGTCCTAACCGCTTATTCTGAACACTGACTGAATAATCAGATAACAGGTTATGTGCTTGATAATATGAATGGTGTCCAAGGGAACCGAATTTTGATGCCAAAATTCCCAGTCCAGCTATTTTAAATGCTGTCTAGCAGGGGACACTTTGTAAAGAGCTCAACAAGCTCTAAGACAATTGAAACTGGGTCATATAAATCTCTGTATCCAACAGTCACAGCAGATGGAGACTCTATCAGACATCAAAAGTTAAATCAGACAAGCAACAATATTAGTAATAGCTGTTAGTTCATTGGTATGGCTGGCTTTTATCTCAGCCAAGTAGTCAAGCATTCCTGAGGAGATTTTGCTTGAACACTGTTAGTAAGATAAGAAAGATATGTGACAAAAGATCTCACTGCCACCGAACTCTAACACGAGTGAATCCACTTTGCTATTTTCTAGCCATCAATTACAGTGAAGGGGCTTTCTAAGGAAGCGAGAGCTTGACTTCAGTGTTAAAATCTCTGCCTCCTTGAATTTACATAACCAATTATGTAAATAAGTATTTGATCCCAGGCCGATATTGCAAGTTTTCCCCCTACAAAGAATGGAGAGATCTGAATTTTTACTGTAAAGACATTTAACTATTAGAGACAGAACCTAAAAGAAATCCAGAAAATCATGTTGTACTATTTCTAAATGATTGCTGTATTTTTCGGACTATAAGGCGCACTAAAAATCCTTATAGTCCGGTGCGCCTTATATATGAACTGTACTTACAGACAACAGCTGCCTTGAACTGTGCACAGGTCTGCCACCTGCTGGTCATTCATTCTTATAATCAGGTGCGCCTTATATATGAACCTGGACGTTTTAGCAGGCATTTATTGATGGTGCACCTTATAGTCTGAAAAATACTGTAATTATCAGAACAGAACATAAAATTAGCTACAAGAACAAAAAACAGAGGTCAAATGTTTCTTGTATTTCATGACCAAGTTTGCACACACTGCAGCAGGGATTTTGACTTGTCCATACAGATCTTGTCCAGATCTTTTAGGTTTTGAGGTTGTCTCTAGGCAACACTGAGTTTCAGCTACTTCCAAAGATTTCTTATTGGGCTCAAGTCTGGAGGTCTGGACCACTCCAGGACCTTAACATACACATATGGAGCCACTACTTAGTTGCTCTGACTGTGTGTTTTGGGTCATTGTTATACTGGAAGACCTAACCACAAGCCATCTTCAATGCTTTTGCTGAGAGAAGGATGCTCTTGTTCAAAATCTTGTAATTCATGGCCCCATCTATTCTTGATCCAAATGGTCATTAAACGGGGAACATTAAACGGGCCTTGAAATGAGCTGGAATGAGCAGGGAGACCTGCCAAGCACTGAATTATTTTAATCCATGATGGTGTAGTGTGTTACTAACATTAATCTTTGAGACTGTGTTCCCAGCTGTTTTCAGGTCATTGACCAGAACAGTTCTGGGCTGATTCTTGATATTTCTCAGAATACCCCACGAGGTGAGATCTTGCATGGAAACCCAAATACAGGAAGATTGACAGTCATATAGTGTTTCTTCTATTTTCTAATAATTGTGCCAACAGTTGTTGTTTTCTCATCAAGCAGCTTGCCTATTGTCCCATCCAAACCTTGTGAAGGTCTATAATTTTGTCCATAGTGGACCGGTCAAATTGTGATTGATTGAATGCGTGGACAGGAAACAGGTTCAAACAAGTACAATTAATACAAGTATGTGTGCAGAGTAGCAGGAGCTTCTTAAAGAAAAACAAACAGAACTGAGAGAGCCATATTTTTTTCTCATTGGTAGGAGATTGAATACTTATATAATGCAATATAAAGCAAATTATTTAAACATTTTACAATATGATTTTCGAGGTTTATTTTTAGTCTATCACATTTGAAGTGACAGACCGATTCATTCTCTGTAGGTGGAAAAATCGGCCTGGGATGAAATACTTATTTCCCTCACTGTACTAATGTACTGTGTGTTGCATAGCTAGCCATGTGAATCTTGAGAACATTCAGTTACATTTTATAATCATGCTAATTTTAAATGTATCTTTCGCTTAATTAAAGTTTTTGTTTATTCCATAAACAATGTTTTGTTCTAACACATCTTTTTAATAGAATTTTAGAATGTCTAAGATCTTCATTAAATGATTAATCAGTTTCTGGAAGAGTAAAACACCAGCCGTGGTATCAGTAATCACAGGTATCTCAACTTATACATCCACCTAAAAAAAAAGACTAGGAGTGAAATTTTGCCTACAATACGATTATTACATGCATATATTACATACATACACACATATATATATACATATATAATCTCCCCCATGATTTCTAAAGAGCTACAGAATATGATGGCACTATATAAATAAAGATTGCAATTATTATTATTTTTCTTAGTATGTGTTAGTCTTTTGAATGCTATTTGTCCATTTACACATTGTTTTATGGCATCTTATTAGTTACATGTACAGTGTACATCAATTTATTTTAATACTTAAAAGATGCATATTTAAAAGGAAGCATTGCTAAAATTATATACCTTAAATGTATTTTTTTTTTTACTTTAAGAAGATGATTTACTGTGTCATATGTAAAATGTTTTAAGATACTGATTAGCAGCTGCCAAAATGTCAAGAAAATTGTACTCAGTTGAAAAGTAAACTTTCCCTTTTTTGTTCATGTAAAACAGCAAGTTATGTTCACCCACAGGCAGTTACAGCAAGCCAAAAAATCTCTCCCATATGTAAGAAAAAATACTACTGCCAATTCATTTTCTTATACACTTACTTTGAAGAAGTCTTAGTGTCAACATGGTATTCTCATTGCTTTAAAAATAACTCCAGCAGAAGAGAATGATCAATGTGGCATAAGACGTGGAGCTAAAGACCCTAGCATATTAACCTGAAGCTTACCTGTCTGTGTAGATTATTCACTCAATAAGCAATTTCCAACAATGCCTCTTAACACATGATAAACTGAAAGGGATAGAAAGTGGCAACAAGAGGACATGTCATCTGTCTGCAGTTATTGCAATTTGCTTCTGTTTTTATTAATACCACTGAAGATTACGTTCTTTTGGGAAAAAAAAAACAACAAATCAATACAGATATATGTACATACTTCCTATTCTGCAATAAAGTTTACAAATCAGCAATGAGCAATAAGAAAAAGGTTTCTTCAAACTTTTGCATTTAATTATTTCCTGCACTAAAACGTACTCCATGCTTTAAGTAAAACCCCTCCCATTCTTTTCACTTAGGTCTTTATGTTAAATCTTTTTTAACAGTTGTTAACCCTGTGCAGAGTTTTTGAAAACAGGTTACATTAAAGCCTAATAATAATCATAACACTAATAAGAGAAAAGAGGTAGGATGAAAAGGTCAAAGAAGGTATGAAGGGCTTATTCACATAACCTTATTATAGCTTAGTTTTGTACTACAGCATAGGACTGCTATTTTAGCTTTATCTGATTTAATACAGCAATTTTCTATTGGATCAAACATTCATGGCCTGCTCCTTCATACTTCTGTACATATAATCTAGGGCTAATTGTACAGTTAGCTCTTCCATATGTGATATCTGCTACAGTCTAGTGATCTAAATATTTTCCTGTGTCCCTATCAATATTTAATAACTAATACAATATCAATCAATTTTAGAATCAGATACCTTGTCACGGGTGCGCCCGGGATCCATGTCTCGGTGGGCTCCCATCATTCCCCGCGGGATCTTCAAGCCTTATCCTGTAAAATGAAAGCTCCTCTGTGTTTCCTGTGTTCCTGTCCTGTGATCCTGACTGAGTTCTGTAATTCTACCTTGGCTGCCACCGCGGGCTAGTTGCATCTCTGGAACGACCTGGTGGCAGGACCAACCTGCTTTGCGATGGACTCTGGTGAAGACCTGGTGCCACTTAGACTACGGTCCCAGGTGTTGGCTAGTACCATCTCCCGCGATGGTCCAGAAGTTCCACATACCCAGAACCCTGACAATAAGATCCAGCCATGGATCCCACCAAGGAGTCACCTCCGGAACGGACTGATCTTCTCAGCATTTTCGCCCAGCAGCTGCTTGATTGCTCCTGTGACTACTCCTGCGACTTCTCCAGTCTTCCTGGCATTTCCTCCGGCAGCAGGACCTAGGCTCAGACTCTCTATGCCTGATATGCCAGGGGTTTTATCACCCAGTGCTCGCTGCACATTGAATTTATGCCATCCCAGTTTGTCACCGCACGCTCCAAGATGGCCTTTATAGTCAGTATGCTGCGTTTCTGGCTAAATTCCGCTCTGTGTTTGAGGAACCTGCATGCGCATCCTCTGCTGAAGGAGCACTACTGAACCTGCACCAAGGAGACTCATCTATGGGTGAATATGCTGTCAAGTTTTGTACCCTGGCCTCCAAGCTATTCTGCAATGATGCAGCCTTGTCAGTAACTTTCAAAAAAGGACCGTCTCCCCAGGTCAAAGATGCTCTGGCTGCCCGTGGTCTGCCAGCTACTCCAAGCGGTCTCATCACCCTGGCCACTCGTATAGATGTTCAGTTCATGGAGACTGCTGGAGAACTGCATCACGAGCAACCACAAGCTCTGTTTCTTCAACTTCCTCACTTGGCTCCGGTTTTCCAAAAGCCTCCGGCCACACAGTCTGAAGTGGAGCCTATGCAAGTCGACAGAGTCCATCTCACCGCCGAGGAACGTTCCAGACATTTCTGGGAGAAGCTTTTCTTGTACCATGCTAGTCCCAAACACTCCATTGGGGCTTGTCCTGTCCATTCCAGCACGTCCAGGAGACGCCAACACCTTACTGAGAGGAACATCCCTAGGTGTAAATACGGTGTCTCCACGTCTGAAAGTTCCTGTACTCCTTGGTGTCAGTGTTCACACTCCTGTGCAAGTCTAGGCCTTCTTGGACTCTGGTTCTGCGAGGAATTTTGTGGATGAAGTTCTGGTCCCCCGAAATCGCATCCCAGTGGTTCCTCTCAAGAATCCCCTATCCTTATCCTCTGTCGATGGACAAATCTTATCTGATCCGGTCCGGTACCGCACTGCGCCAATTCTCATGGTTGGACCTCATCACAAAGAAAGACTATTCTTCTATGTCCTGCCATAATCCACCTCATCTCTTCTCCTGGGTCTTCCGTGGCTGCAACTTCACTCTCTGGTCCTCAACTGGAAGGTTGGGGAGGTCCTGAGTTGGGGATCAGAATGCTTCTCCATTGAATCACCGCCAGCTGTCCTGACCTCTGCGGACATTGTTGGACAGGAGTCAGTTCCTCAGAAGCTACTTCCTGGAAAGACGTATGTCAGACCTGCTCCCCAGAACTGGATTCTGTCTGATGAGAATATCCTGGATTGTAGTCTCCACCAGAGGTGTCTTGGGTTAAAAAAAAAAAGAGGTATAGGCCTAAGAAAAGGAAGGCCCTAAGGGAGGGGGGTACTGTCACAGGTGCCCCCTCGATCCATGACTCGGTTTGCATGCACACCGATGCCTTTCTGTGTGGCGCTGCCCCATTCTCAGGCCCACAATTACCTCTCCAAAGTCTGGCTCCGGTCCTGACTAGGCCTTGCAAGCTTCACTTCTCCCTGAGGCGCACGCATCAGCTCTTCAGAATTTAAAGGGCCAGTGTCCTGATGATTACCGCTGGTCAATCCAGCTCTGCTATATAATCCGTCGGCTCCCATCATTCCCCGATGGATCTTTAAGCCTTATCCTGTGAAGTGAGAGCTCCTCTGTGTTTCTGTCCCATGATCCTGTTCCTGCGTTCCTGTCCTGTGATCCTGTTCCCGTGTGCCAGTCAGTTTGTGCGTTCCAGTTCCGTGTTCCCACTCCCGTGTTTCTGCTGTGAGTTCCAGTGTCCCTTCCGCTGCAGTTATCCTGCTGTCACCCTGGGCTCAGACTGTGTTCTGCAATTCTACCTTGGCTACCACCGCGGGCTAGACGCACCTGTGGAGCGACCTGCTGGCCCCCTGCCGCAGCAAGACCAACCTGCTTTGCGGCGAGCTCTGGTGAAGACCAGGTGTCACTTAGACTTCGGTCCCAGCTGTTGGCGTGTAGCATCTCCTGCATTGGTCCAGAATCCTGACATATCTTTTGGATATTACAGCTAAGATACTCAAAATAGAAGGAAACACCTATACTCAAAACAATGGTGCCCCCCTCTGCAAAGAGCATGCCTAGAAACCTCTTCATAGATCTCAATCAGTTAGCTAGCTTATGGCTATGAGGTTATAGTAAACTATATTACTACCTGCTACATCAATATAGAAAATCGGGGCACTCACAACATCTCGTTCAGAGCTATATTCACGTGTCCAGATATGCATCATCTTAACCCTTTAATGACCTGGCCATTTTGCTTTATAAAGCTGTCTGTGGGTTTGTTTTCTGCTTAGTAAATTGTAATTCCTAGACTTAGTATGTAATATTCCGCGCAGTGTAACAGGAAGCAGGAAAAAATTTGTAAATCTGGTGAACGCATTTGCACCTTTTTTTGTAGGCTCTGTACAGTGTGCTCCCATTTATGTCTTCCATTTATTCTTTGTGTCAAGGATTATGAGAATACTACACTTATGTAGGTTTGATTAGATTTAAAAAAAAATGTACTTTTTGTTCAAAGCAAAATATCTTAGTTTTGCAATATTTTGACACCAGTAACTTTTTCACTTTGGATCATTTATTGTGGAGCAAGATGATGTTTTATTGCTACCATTTAGGGGGACTTTCTGACCTTTTGTTGCATACTTATGTATTGCAATATATGGCAGTTTTGCATATGATCTGTCTGCTAAAGATCTTAAATTTGTATAGCATGACAGTGTACATGCACAAATAGCATATAGGAACATTTTTTACAAAACAGCTTTTCATGAAGCAAGGCAGACACAGCTGGTGAATTAACTGGTGATAATCCATGAGATGGATATAAAACACAATGACACTCTCGACTCTACTAACCCACTTAATCAATAAAACACATAGTCACCTCTGCTCCCTCACCTTATCAATAAAACACAGTGTCAACTCTTAGAATAAGCCTCTGCAGACTGCTGGTTGTCACCAGGATGTCCCTGTTTCTGAGCTGGTCTTGTAATGCAGGAGGCAGAGAGCACTGCAGTGTGCAGAGAAGAGAAGCTAGTCATGAGAAGAATCCAACCATAGTCAGAAGATTTACGGTCGTACCCAGGGACAACTAAAATTGTAAACACCATGGGAGTCATTTATCTTTAGTCAGGACATTTGTATGTGTCTTTTTTATGAGTTTTGGACTTGTTTGATTTATCTTAGAGGCTGATATATCAGGCATCTGCGTATGTGGAGTTTTTGACACTTTCTATGAAAATGTTGAACAAATGTCGCTTAAAAGTCTCAAACTCTTCTGCAACTTTGTCTTAAGCTTTTCTTACATCTGGTCAGGACGGAAGTTTATTTGCAACTTTTTAACCATTATTTGCACCAAAATTGCTAGTTTTATGTACGTTAACTTCGGGATTTTAAAGTTAAATCAGACACAACTCTGAATAATTCTTGTATGGCTAGCTTTTTAAGGTGAGTGGAAAAATCGCAAATTTAGGTGAAGTATATCAAATGTGCCAAGAAAAGTCACAAAAAAGAGTAAAAAAGAGAAAATCTAAGATAAATGACCCCGCCATGATTGATAGCGACAGGTGAGAATTATATCTGTGAAATGCTGTATTTTTGTTAATAACAGTGAATTAAAGAATGTGTTATTTTGTTACCCTGAGTATATTTAAGAATCTTGTCTTCTGGGGAATACCCCTCTTATGACGAGGCATAATCTCCCCAACTGGCATTATGGCACCCTTATCTACAAAGAGGCTACTAAAGTGTGGTGCGAGCCAAAAAATGCTGCAAACTAGCGGTGATTGGGTGATGGGGCCATAAAACTAGCGAAGAGGGCATAAAAATTCCTCCCCATTGTCAGGGGATGCACTTGTAGGGACAAGTGTGTAAGGAAAAAGTCTCTATACCCTCTCGACCACCACGGGAGGTGATGGAGCTAGCTGCAACCAGGGACCGGAGTATAAGTGGCATCTGGTCTTTGCCAGAGCCCGCCGCAAAATGGGATGGTCTTGCTGCGGTGGGGTGCCACCAGGTTGTTCCACAGGTGCGACTAGGCCCGTGGTGGCAGCCAAGATAGTAGGGCAGGAAATGCAGGAAACAGTCCAAACCTGGGATGACGGCAGGAAACACGGAGGAATACTGGTAACGCTGGCACACAGAGGAACACTGATGATGCTGGCATGGACTGTAGATTCCGCTGGACAGGAACCCTGGAAGATACAGCAGGACAGGAACCCTGGAAGGCACAGCAGGTCACAAGAATGGCAGAGACATGGAGCTGGCAGGAGCGTAGGAACGCTGGAACACAGGCGACACAGAGGAACACAGGTGATGCTGGAGACAGAAACACAGAGGAACACTGGAAATGCTGGAGACAGGAACACGAGGAGCTTATGGGAATGCTGGAGACACATAGGAACTCAGGATGGCTTTCTCTTCCTCAGGAATGGCTTGGGGAAGCTTGGTATGGAAACCATAGGAGATCCTAGGAGAAGATCTGGTGGTAAGTGAAGGGAAGTGCCGGATTTTAAGGGCTGAGCCAGATTAGCCAGAACCAATCAAATTGGTGGTGCCCCTTTAAGTCTTTATGAGCCGGTGCGCGCGCCCTCGTGAGTGGGGACGTGCGAGCTCTAGTCAGGCAGCAGGATCGCGGCTTGGACAAGACTGGACAGGAAAAGCTTGGACAGGAGCCAGGAGAGGTAAGTCCGGGCCGGGGGTTGCCGCGCCACACTGAGGGGCACGGGTGTGCCTGCATTTTGATCAGAATGGAATACAATGGATAAAACCTAATCTGGTACAGACTATTGCTTATAAAAGACAGTAAATGACAATATATTTAATGGTATACTACAAAATATAAAATGGTTCAAGCTATATGAAATAACCCTGAATATGATAATAAGCGAGCACACTATAAATAAAAAAAAATCACATAGTTAAAAGAAAAGAAAATTCCTAGTGTGATGGTCTAGGGTAGTGATTATAAACATTCTAAAGACCTAGTGCCCAAACTACAACCAAAACCCACGTGTTTATTGTAAAGCGCCAACTTGACAATTTAACCAGTAACTTACAGGTAACTTACTGGTCCCTGTCACAACTTGCAATCATATCATTGTCCTGGGGACACAAATATAGTAGAAAGAAAAGCAAAAGCATTTTGATTATCATTGTTTCTTCACTCCTGAGTCTCCTGAACAATAAGAATCCCGAGCCCCAAGGAGAAGTTCCATAGACAACCCATGTCTGTCCATACCTGTAGTCCCAAGTAGCTCAGGATGTTTAGTTTCAAAATAGTGCTGAGTTCAGCACTTCAGGTTGCCTTAATTCCCATCTGGCAATCTTGGGGGTTATGGTCTGGGTGCCCACAGGAAAGGCTCCAGGATCCAGGAGATGCATATCACACACAATTTCACAGCCAGCATTGCTACATTTCTGCTCTGTCACAAAACACTATCAGATCTGATGTTCCTTCCCTTCTTTCCCCCAGGATATAGGACTTCTCTGCATGTAGCTTGTAGCTCTCCTCTCTCTGCTGCTGTTGTTTGCCGACAGGAAGTCAGCATGTGTATATTAGTGTGAGCTTGCCCTGGAATGCAGGGGTGGGGGCCACTGCAGGGTGCAGGGAACAGTTCAGCTCCACAGCATCAGACAAAATATCTGCCAACCCTAAAGTTAGAAGATCCAGGGTGGGAAACCAGGGGCAACTGAAATTATGCATACCAAGACTGATAAAGACATTTTTGTTAACAGTGAATAAGATAATGTGGTATTTTCTTATTCTAAGTATATTTAAGAAACTTTTCTTTGTGGGAATATCCCTTTAAGACACATTTGTTCACTAGTACTATGATGATAGTCAGCTTTTGACATCTATGTACCATACTAGATTGAAACTAGTTTACATGTTTGTTTTTATTCTATTCTTAAATTTTATTAGCTGTGTGCTCATATTCATTTTATTTTTTTTTTGTATGTAATTTTTATTGGGGCAGAGGTGTTGAGTAACATATTTTAAGCTAGGGTTTCTTCACTAATTGTGCCTTGGGCAGCACAACTCACAAGTACAGCCAACTCTGTCTTAGCTCCTCTTCTTAGTTTAGTTTTCCAAGAATCTAATATAATGTATTTTATGAAATTATGATGTCAAATCAGACTGCCTTTCTTAAAGGAAAGAATTTTTCATGGTTCCTAATCAGTTGAATGGAGATTAGCCATGCATCCATTGGACACTGTCTTTGTCCAATGGGGGTCAGTATTCCCCATTCCCTTGACCCGCCTCTATCATCTATTTATGGCATATCCTGTGGACATTAACACTATGGGACACATTTACTAAGGACTTTGCACATTCTTTTTAGTGAAAACTTCTTGCACAGGTATTTAAAAAGTGCACCACATTTGTGTCATGCGGCACAAATTAGGGGGCATTACAGTGCTTAGTCAGACCGTGCACAACATTTATCTTTTAACCCCTTAACGCTGAAGCCACTTTTCACCTTCCTGACACGGCCCATTTTTTTCAAATCTGCCCTGTGTCACTATAAGTGGTTAACTTCGAAAGCTTTAAACCTAACCAAGTGAATTTTGAAATTGTTTTCTCGTGACACATTTACTTATTTTAGTACAAAATTTGGGTTGTAGTTTTGATTATTTTGATGAGGGAAAATCAGGATATTGGTGAAAAATTTGGAGAACATTCTCAATTTTCGAAATTCAAAGTTCTACTTGTTCCCCACACATGATGTCATAACACCAGCAAACATATAATACATAGACATCATTTACCAAATGTCTCCTTTTATACCTCGTGGTTTTTTTGTATCCCTACTTATCATTTTTGTAGGTGTTTATGGGCAGGCTTTGAACGTTATGAGGCGATTTTTCACATTTCATAAAAAGAAAACGCAAAAAGCCTGAGTGAGGACCTGCTCAGGTTTGAAGACACTGTTGAGAGGCTAAAGTAAAAGTAAACCCACCCATAAATTAGCCCATATAGAACTCCACCCCTCGACGTACGTTAAAACAACTTTTATGAAGTTTGTTAACCTTTAATTGGTTTACAGGGGTTTAAAACAAATCCGGATTGCAATTTGAATTTGTTTTTTTTACTAATGAATGTGTTTTTATAAAATGTGTACAAATTCCAGTGGATAAGATACAAATCGCTCCACAAATTGGTACCCAATCTCTCCCGCGTTATAGTATACCCTATGGCGTGGGTAACCTGCTGTATGGGCAAGCCAGGGCATCGAAGGGGAGCTGCGACATTTGAGAGCCGAGTATGCATTGTCACTTAAATGTCTATAAAATCTTTATTTTTTGGCAATTTGGACATATAAGGCTCTGTTTGCGGACATGAGAATGAACTTTACAAATAACTTCATTGTAGTGGGTCTTGTGCTTTTTGATGAGTTTTATAACTCTTTAATGTATGGAGGAAAAGAAACTTGTCAATTTTGGTTCCTTTTTTGTTAATTTTGGGGGGTCGCTACACCATACACTAAAAATAACTTATAATATTTTTATTCTCCAGATCACTTAAGATTACGGGATACCTCATTTATATAGTTTTTGATAGATTTTACAGGCAAAAAAAACAAATATAAGAAAATCTCCTTTGTGTGTTTGCATCGCCATCTTTTCGGAGATATAACTTTAATAATTTTTGTTGACCAGTGCTAGTATAGTTAGGAGCTTATTTTTTACGTGTTGAGTTGCCCTTTTCAGTTGGTACCATTGGTGCCCGTTCGTGCACATAACTTTTTTTGATCATCTTTTTGGAACATTTTGTGAAGGGGATTTTATGAAAATTTACATTTTGGCGAGTTTTCGCGTTTTGTTATTACGGCGTTCCGTACGGGTCCATAAAAATTTTTTGACTTACTGTACAGAGTTGTGTTACGACGCGGCGCGACTGATACAAATTGTGGGGTATTTTGGAAATTTTAGGTTTTTCACTTTATTAGATGTGTATTGGGCAATGTTGGGTTAGGGGGACTTTAACTTATTTAATAATGATTTTTATTCAAAAAGTGTGTCATTAGTGTTTGCCTTTTTTCTTACTTTTACAGGTTAGCTTGACAAGGGATCCATGATCACTTGTTCAGCGATTTTCACAGAATACCGTGTAATACAGATGTATACACTGTGATTATGTGGACACACTGAGAGGCACAGAAGGCAGGGACCCGGCTCCCCGGCCCGGAGGATCGCGCAGCCCCGGGCACGGCAGCCACCGAGGGCGAGCGATCGGAGCAGCGGACCCACCCAGGGTTAAGCGCCGATGGGGGGAGTCCGATTCCAGTAAAATGCCGATTGATGACACGCCCGGTCGGAGGGAAATTCTCCGATCTGGGGTGTTAGAGGCAGGTGTCGGCTATAATTATCTAGCCGACACCCGCGGCTTCTGGTGCCTGGCCTCACGTTCAGGGTTACAACCCGCCGGCGCCAGAAGCACGTACTATTATACTTGGATATTACTGCCTTTTGCGGGAACCCACCCGCCCGCCATGTGCCCTGTAAGGAGTCCTCAAATTGTCGGGACAGGGGGTAAAAGTCTGAAAACCAAAGTGGGTTTGCACGCACCTCATGTTACAGGGAATGGCATCAAGAAAAAGAACTGTGCACCCCAGAAAATCTTGAAGTCTGACGCACCCTGCACACTAACAGTACAAACTGCATTAGTGAAGTTGGCACTGTTGTTAGTAACGGCTCTTATTGTGGTATACAATACTTGGGCTCGTTAAGGATAGATTACAGTGGAGAATAATATATAGTGTCACTCGCCAACACTTATTAATGACCTGGGCCAATGTTTTTCCAGGAAATAGTAATACATTCTTCAGCCAACTTGGGATATCCTTTCAGTTCTGCTGGGCAAGTCCCTGGTTGAAATATACCAAATAAATCCAATAACTTTGCAGAACTGCAGACAGATTACATTTATCTAATGTGTATTGCCAGCTTAAATGTTATGGGAACATGTATGTTGAGAAGATTTTTTAAAATTATTTAAGACCTATCAATGAATAAGATAAATGATCAATTAGCATCTGAGCCGTTTAATGTATAGCCAACTATGTAATTTAAAATTTGGCAAAAGGGAAGAATAAGTGGCTCTATAAGCTGTTCTGGTAAAAGTTCATTCATTTATAAAGCAAATTAAAAAAAAATATTTAAAAATATTCTCTTGTTTTATCAAACCCATACTTTCTGTACATATCGTCCAGTTCTTGCCATACCAAAACAGGGGTAAAACCCTATTTTTCCATTTAGGGTAATTAGTAATAAGAAAAAGAGAGAAAAAAACAAGGTAGAATAGAGAGGGAAAAATTAAAATAAATAAATATATATATAACAAAAAATACATATGACCTATATATACGTCAATAATAATAATAATAATAATAATAATTCTTTATTTATATAGCGCACACAGATAGGTAGTAACCTTAAAACAAGTTAGAATCACTGACCCAGGATTTCCATGTACTCTTAAATGATGGCATTATATATTTTTCGAGTATGCATACTGGAACAAGCTGTTTACTTTGTCAATAACTGAGATATGAGAAGGTAATGTTACACATTTCCGTTTCCTTGTAATTTCTAGTCTAGCAGCACATAATATATGGGAGACCAAATTTCTTAGATCATTTGAAAATATCTCCATGCCCATAGTTAGAAGTGCTAGCACTGGTGAGGGGTTTATAATTTTCTTAGAGATTATTTCAAAAATATTGCACCACAATTGTTTAATCCGAGGAAATCCCCACCAACAGTGGTAACACCCCCAATTTGGCCACATCATTTCAAACATAGATTGCTGCCTTTGATGTTACAAAATTTGCAATTTTTTTCTGGGAAACAGTGCCAACAAAGTTTTATTTTTTTGCCAATTCAATATGGTTAATGCACTTGGAGTACATGGTTATTTATTTCCATGATAATTCCCACTCTTGTTTAGAGATCTCTTTGTTAAGGTCTTTATCCCATTCCTTCCTTCCTTTGGAAGTTGTTTTATTTACTATAATATCTGAATATATAGAACTGACTATTTGGGCATAAGATAGAAAGTCATGAGATGTAAACAATCCACAAGCCATTTTTATTTTGTAATTCCAACCAAGGGATTGGATTTTCCCGGAATCAAAAGACTATGGACTCTATCCTAGCAACAAACAGATATGATGTTAAGTCAGGGAAGCCGATTCTCCCTAAATTCCCCTTCCAAAGGAATCCGAGGAGAAGACTTTGTAGGCTCTTAATATATTTTTTGGGAAGGCTGGAAGACAGCAGAATATATATAAATATAACATTTTAGGAAGAACAATTATCTTAATTATGTTTATCCTAGCTATCCAGGTGAAAGGACATTTATATTTGGGCAGATCATCCATAATTTTTTTTGTTAGAATTTGTAAAATCGTTTCAATTGTTGCTTTGATATCTTTCCCAATTATAATTTACAGATATGACAAATTATAAGTATGTTTATACCCATAGGTCTGCCTTATTTCCTCATCTTCTGTCTCTTATTAAATATTCTCTTCAACAAACATTTAATGAAAACATAGTTTTCAAAAAGAAAAGCTAGAGTTAAGGCGTGGTAAAGAGATGTTATCTTTAAATTTCCATGTGGTATTTTTATAGCTCTCACCTCAATTGTAGATTTATTACAGGACAAATTAGGCTACTGGTCAAATCTGCATAGTACTTGGCAGATTTATGAACACTGCTTTACAAAGTTGCCTGAGGTTTTATTATATTTGTTTAGCAGTTAAAGTGTAAAACAGTGGTAGACACTGGTTGTACAGGTCAAGAATTGTAAATACTTTGTGACATACCTCGTGTCACTGAAGTTTCTTCACCTGTGATGTTGTTCTCAATAATTAATGACATTTTGACAGAACAATGGATAAAACATGTATGTAATGCATTTTCAAAATAACAGACAAATAATATGTCAGGTTTTCTGAGAACACAACATGAAGAATTGTGTAAAAAACAAATTACCTACTTTATTAAAGATATAAAATATATAATTATTTCATAAGAGTGAGAGGGGATACAATTCATTGTTTTAAAAACAAGTAAGATGAGGAAGTTTATGCTGTCAATATTTTTTTATGTATGTTGCAAATATATTACACAAAATATTAACGTTGGCCATTTTCATTGTATTTATAATATATAAATATACCATATTAGTTTAGTAAAGTTCTATTTTACTGTACAGGTTGTTAGGTTAGGAACTATCAGTCAGCTACTGAAGGCAACCCTAGTGTCCTTCATGGGTCCAGGGTTGCAGTGGAGATGATTGGCATCCCAGAAACTGTTTTGTGGAGAGGGAGGCAGCAGGTGAGGAAGCCTTAAAGGGTTAAACAGCCTTGATTGCGACTATTGCGCTCACGGCTGTTTCAGGTACAGATGTCACATGGAACCAGGATCAGACAGTCTCTGTTTCTGAGCCTCTCTGATCTTCACAAGAAAAAAAAAGTTTTGTAATGTGTTAGCCAGTTGAAGAAATTCCTGTTGCTTTTGATAGTTCCAATAAAGTAACCTCCTTGAAATTGTGATACTTTTTAACCCCTTAACGCTCTGCGCCGTAGCTCTACGGCGCAGAGGTATAAGGGATGTATGAAGAGGGCTCACGGGCTGAGTCCTCTTCATACAAAGGTGGGGGTTTTTGCATAATGCATAAAACCCCCACCGCTAATAACCGCGGTCGGTGCTAGCACCGATCGCGGCTATTGACCCCGCGCGGGCGCCACCATCTTTTTTTCGATCGCCACACCCCCGAACGTCATCGGGGGGCGGCGATCGGTTGCCATGGTAGCCTCGTGTCTTCTTTTGACACGAGGCTATCTGGCAGCTGCAGATTCGTTACAATGAGCCAGTGGCTCATTGTAATGAATGTGCTGCAAAAATGCCATATATTGCAATACAGAAGTATTGCAGTATATGGTAGCAGCGATCTGACCATCTAGGGTTAATGTACCCTAGATGGTCTAAAAGATAGTGGAAAAAAAAAAAAAAAAAAGAAAAAAAAAAAGTTTAAGAAATAAAAAAAAATAAATAAAAAAATTCATCAAAAAAAGTTAATCACCCCCTTCCTAGACCAGGTATATAAAACAATCATAAACAGTAAAAATCACAAACTAATAGGTATTCCAGCTCCCAAAGCGTGACGATCTATCAAAAATAGTAAAAAACGGCTTACGGCGCGGCGGTGCTCCGAGGCGGGAAATATGCGCCCCCTCCCCGATAATGTCCGAAATGCGCTTACACTTTTACATAACATAAAAAGACTGAAATAAAAAATGACAAAAGATCGCACAGACCTCAAAATGTGTGGTTAGTCAAATGAAAACGCGCCGCATGTCTGCCAAAAAATACCATGAACCATCACAGCAGCTCGTAGTATGAAAACGTTATTAGCGTAAGAGAGAATGTGCAAATTTTGACATTCGTTTATTTTTGAAAATGTATTTAAAAACACTAATAAAACTTATAAATTGATATAACCGCGATCGCACCGAACCAAAGAAGAAAGCTGAGTGTGTTATTTGTGCGAGGGAGAAGCAGGAAATAAAACTGAGCCCAAAGAACGTGTGACGGTGGTTTTTTTTTTTTATTTTTCGCACATTTGGAATTTTTTCAGTCCGCAGTACCGGCAGGTTAAATAAAGAACATACGGGAAAGTACAATTTTGTTACGCACAAAATACGCCCCCCTCAACAGGTTTGGTCACGGAAAAATGAAAAAGTTATGGATTTTTGAAGTTGGAGAGCGAGAAATGAGCCGAAAAACCCTCCGTCCTTAAGGGGTTAATGGCTAACTGAAATATGAGAGATTGAAACATTTCAGCAAGCTTTTGGGACAGCTGTGGTCCCTTCATCAGGCATGGTATAATAGGCTTTCTGAAGTGATACACATCTTTATACACAATGAACAGAGTAGTAATAAGCAAAAATATAAACCAAAAGACAATAGCAATAACTCTACGTAATAGGATGAGGGTAGAAGCTGAGCCCATGTGGTCACCGCGAGATCCCTGCAGTATGCGGATTATAAAAACCCACAAAAATTATGAATTAAAATCAGCATTAAAAGTGATCAAAAAGTAACATCTACCCCAACATGATACTAATAAAAGTAAATCTTGTCCTGCAAAAAATAAGCTCTAAAACATCTCTGTAAGCAAAAAAATAAAAATGTTATGCCTATTAGTAAATGGTGATACATAAACAAGTGAATTTCTCACAAAATGAGTGCTATATTCTGCAAAACAAGTTAACCACATAAAAGTTATGTAACTGGGGTATTGTCGTAATCGTGATGACCCATAGAATAAAGATAACACATTATTTTTAAGGTACAGTGAACATTCGGGATATAAAAGGCTAAAAACTATAAACAAGAATTTATGATTTTTTTTTAACCACCACCAAGAAAGAGTTAATAAAAACTGATTTTTAGCTATTAAAGAAAACCTACCTTTAAGGTCTATTAAGGTAGATCCAGTTGTAGGTGCATCTAACTTGGGTAAGGATAGCCCTTTTTAGGGCTAATCCTTTACTCAGCTCTAACTTTTATAATCTTATATTGGGGTAATATGCACATTTTCTAAAGAGGCTACTGGGGTGTGGAGTAGCCGGAACTGAGGCTACACGGTGCAGCTACTCCATGCCCCAGTAGCCTCTTTGATCCTCCTACCCATATAACTTCAGAGCACAGCTAAGAGGAGCTGCGAGCACTAGTCCGCAAAGCTGGAGTTCTGCACGTGCCAAATGAGCCAACAACTGAATCTTTTAATAATATAATTTATGAGGTAGTGTTAATTTATGCAATTTAAATTGCACTGTTAGTGCAAAGGCTATAAAAACATTTGAATAAATTCTGTTGTACAAAAGTGGTTTTCAACAGTTTAAATTTATCTTCAGATAAACCTTCTGAGAGTATGTGCTGCTTTTATTTTGGATTCCTAAATAAATTAATATGAAATGATAGATAACTGTCTATGCTGTAAGAAAAGAGATACTGTCTTGCATGGACTTGCTAACGACTTGAGTAGTTACACAAACATAATTGCTTGTAACTGTTAAAAGATTGTAAATTTGGCCCAAGCTTGCACGCGGTAATATAGTCCAGGTGTGATTTGCAGGTAGAGACTCTAAGACAGACTCTCACTTTCTTCATTGTGACAGCTTGGTTAAACTCTTCATATTTACAATCTTGACAAATTGTTACCGCACCTGGGCTGTAATTTATCAGATTTATGAGAAATGCCTTCAAGGTTTTAGATTGAATCTTTACCTCATGTGATTTCGATTTTATCAGAGTAAGGAGTAGCAGTATTCAAGAACACAGCTCATAATAACGAATGCTTACTTCAGGCAGCTATGAGCCTTGCTACACTCAAATTACCTGGTACAACTTATCAGCATTTAAATATAAAACAATTTTCTTTAGTGTAGGTTTAAATGGTTTCAGAAATATTTTAACCAAATAACAACATACCTTTACTATTATTAGGGGGCAAGTGGGCACATTACTTTCTGGGGGGCTGTGTAAGGGGCATTACTGGGGGGGGGGGCTGTGTGGGCCCACTACTTACTGGGGGGCTGTGTGGGCACATTACTTACTGGGGGCTGTGTGAGGCAAATTACTGGGGGGCAGTGTGGGGCACATTACAGGGGGGCTGTATGGGGGACATTACTGGGGGTAGCTGTGTAGGGGACATAACTGGGTGGGTGTCTGGTGGACATTACTGGGGGTCAGTGTGGGGGACATCACTGGAGGAAGCTTTGTGGGGGACATCACTGAGGGCTTTTGAGGGCACATTACTGGGGGTAACTGTGTGGGGCACATTTATTGAGGCGTTTTCACACGTGACACTAGGACAGGCCTCGGTTTGATTGCATATGGCTTCCAGTGAAACACATTTGATTGGTAACGAGCACCTGGTTTTGTTTAAATGCAAGACAAACATGTGAACGCAGCCTTACAGTATTTAGGGGAAATTGTTAGGGGCAGCAGCAGGATAACACTGTCAGGGAACTAAGATATAGGGACAATGAGGAACATAAGATGTTGTGATGCAGGGTCTAATGAAGTCACTAGATATACAAAGTAGGGATTTCTCCAGTGTTTCTGTAGCTGTATATACTCATAGTAAAGTTGTTATTGGCACAACCAAATATGAGGGGTTATGTAGAGGAGTAAAAAAAAACAGAAAAATATGAAAATAAGAAAATATTTTTAGTATTATTATAAAATGGTAAGCAAAAATAGCAACATCTTAAAAACACTAATAAAATAATATTTCTAAGTAACGCGTTTCGGTTATAGAATCATTCTTCAGACCAAAAAGATAAATAACACAACCAGCAGATAACAGTCCCACTAGATGACTGCTGTATGCTGTCAGAAGGATAAGGTTCCCACAGCACACTGCAGTCCCCCAGCAGGACTGTAATCTGCCGGTTCATATCGGCCTCAGTTCATGGTCCAGGTTTTTTGGGGAGCTGTGGGAGCTGGTTGGACCAAACCACTCATCTACTTTAACTACTGGCCTTTGCTTTGCCATATGACCCTTTCCCATTTCCCAGGGTGGGCTACACACCGCACTGTAACAAGGTGCTTTCAGGTGAGCAGTATTCTTCTCACCACTAGATCTGATCCTCTCCTGTTGTTTTTTGTTCTTTCTACATGTACAGGAGTAGGCATTACTGTAAGTGCAATACACATGCATTGGGGCCCGTGCCCTGGATCTTTTACCACCCTAGCAATGCCCCTGCCTAGAATAAAATAAACATGCAATAAAAATCATAAACATAAACCGAAAATGGCACCCACATTTCCGAAATGGCACTTTTTGGCATTTTGCAACACATAAAAATGTAATAAAAAGGGATCCAAAATGTTGCAAAGTCACCAAAATGGTAGTAGTGGAAATGTCATCATGTCCCTCAAAAAATTACACATCAGGGGGCGTGGCCTGGATGCCGAGCGGGACAGTCGCACACTGAGCCTGCTCAGCTGACAGCTCCAATATCAGCGACGATGCACAGCACGGACCTGATTATCCGCAGCTCAAACACCGCGGAGAAGTCCGGAGAGATGACTAAGAAGTGGAGAAATGTCTCCTGACCCCGCAAATTAACGGACTTTTACACAAGAGCGGGCACGGAGCAAAACCAAGATGGCGTATAATACTCAGACACGCGAGCTGTGCGCGCACATCAAGTACTGAAAGGAGAAGAGAGCAGTGCAAGCTCACCCATTAGCAGAAGATCATGCTCGGCACCGTCCTCCCCAAACTCCGAAAGCCGCCAGAATCTAAGGAGCAGAGGTGAGAGATCCCCGGAGGGGAGCATAACCAAGCAGGCAGAGCCTATGAGACGCAGTAACTCGGCAACATGGCTGCCGCTAACCCACTCACAGAACCCAGCCAAACAAAGGCCGAGACTATCTGTAGAGAGCAGCGGGGACATAATAGATAGTGGGCTAATAAATGAAGCAGAACATATAGACCCATTTGATATCCCCTCCCTGCCACAGATAAAGGGTTAACAGAAGCGACCATGAAACACATGGTGACAGTATGGTGCCAATCATTCCAAGGGTACATATCTACTATGCTCAAACCAGTGAAAGCAGAGATAAATGCTATGGGTGACCGAATACACCACGAAGTCAGAGGGATTCTGGAAATAGTAACGCAAGCGGAGCTGACCAAATGCCTGCAAAGATTGATCAAGGCTTTACTCCCAGAATGTAATGAGCAGGACTTAATTATAGACAGAGCACATCGATTACCAAGACCGAAACACATAGATGAGACAGTGCCAAGAGACGTCCTAGCGAGGATACATTTTTACACCATTAAAGAAAGACTAATGGACACAACCAGGAAGAAAGGAACTCTTCCAGCCCCGTATGAAGACATTTCAATTTATGCGGACCTATCAGTAACTACTCTACGACTGAGGAGACAACTCATTCCAATCACTTCCAAGTTAAGAGAAAAGCTGATTCCGTACTAGTGGGGATTCACCATGAAGTTGGTAGTGGCGAGAAATGGTACTACAACACTGATCAGGAGTCCGGAGGAAGGCCTACAGGTGTTAAAGAGATGGGGGATTCCTCTCCCAGAAATCCAGCCACGGCATAACCAAGGCCTCACCAGAATGGAAAAAGAATGGCAAACCGTCGGGTCCAAGGGCAAACATCATAGATGAGAGCTGAGGCGAATAGCTGGTTTTATTGAAGGGTCTAGTTAATCCACAGGACTGGTATCCTTTATCTGAACTGGTATTTCACCCCCACAGGGCAGTGGATTAGACCCAATGCAATGTTTTCCTTCTTTGAAGTTAAGGCTGCACCAAAAATGTTTAATGTTTGGTTTTGTTTTATTGTTCTTATTGTCACAGGCTTATTCCAAAACAACCAAAGGATCTGGTTCACGAGTATCCTGGAGGGCGAAGGAAAAGAGAAAGAGGGTGAGATCAGACTATATATTTAATATTGAACAAAATGAGTGTAAAATTACTTTCCATTAATGCTAAAGGATTAAATAATCCTTATAAGAGATCACAGGTGTGGCAAGACGCATGCTCAGCATCATGTGACGTCTTGTATGTGCAGGAGACATTTGAAAGAAGTGGATGCACCATGAATGAGACACCCAGCTTACCCAAATGTGTATCAAGCACACTATAAAACAAAGAGTAGAGGTGTGCTTTTGGCAATTAGAAACACCTGTGCTTTCCAGGAGACTAAAGTGATACGAGATCCTATGGGCCGTTATGTGATATTAATATGTGAAATCAATAATGAAACCTATACCTTTGGTACGATATATGCACCTAATAAGAGACAAATACATTTTGCTAGGAAAATATTCAGAATAGTAAAAAAACATGCTCAGGGCAATATCATATTAGGAGGAGATTTTAACATTACCCCTGACCCAACAATGGATTGCAAGTAGCAATAGACACCAAAAGGGACTGGGAGAAGAATTTTGGCGGAATAACCTATATGATGTGTGGAGGGCACAACACAATTCGGAGAGAGACTATACCTTCCATTCACTAGTACATAACACGTACACTAGGATAGATTTATTTTTGGTTAACAGACCCCTACTCAATCGTATAGCGTCATCTACCATTGATATGATTACTTGGTCAGATCACGCGGCAATTAAAATTGAAATATCTGACATATACGACCAATCTCCAACTTATATTTGGCGATGTGAATATATTCTCCAACAACCCAAGTATAAGGAAATTCTGTTGAGAGACACAAAAGAATATTTCCGATTTAACCCCCATTCAGTAACTGACCCAACACTCATATGGAATGCACATAAAGTATATATAAGAGGCATCTTCATCCAATTGGGAATTAGAGATAAAAAACAATGTCTAGTACAGATAACAGAAGTAATGGAGAAGATACAACATCTAGAATGAATAAATAAAACAAACCCCCTAAAACAAACTTAGAAGCGTTAAACCAACAAAGGGAAAAACTTAGACTATTACTCATCCATACATATGAGAAAAGGCTACTTAAAACTGGGGCTAGATTTTATTCACAAGGAGATAAGGCGGGAAAAATCCTAGCTAACCGCTTCAAAAATAGACAACTAAGGGCAAAAATCCCATTTCTTTACAACGCAGATAAGTCTGGAAAACGTATTACTCCGGTCAGTATAGCAAATAGATTTAAAGAATACTATGCCTCCCTATATAATTTAAATAGCGACCCCTTTACATACCAGCCATCCATACAGGAAATGGAAGATTTTCTGGAAAGCCTCGAAATGAAACGTATTTCTCAGTCCCAACTTAAAAACCTTAACCAACCTATAACCATAGAAGAGGTATCTAGGGCTATTAAAGTACTACCATCACATAAAGCCCCGGGACCAGATGGAATTATAGGGGAGTACTACAAAACACATACAGAGGAACTGGTTCCATACTTAACGACTATGTTAAACCAGGCTATGGTGAAGGGTAACATGCCAGAAGAAAATCAAGAAGCCCTAATAATTACACTACCTAAACCCGGAAAGCCGGCTGAAACACCGCAAAATTTTAGGCCAATTTCGTTATTAAACGTAGACACGAAATTATATGCCAAAGTCTTGGCGACAAGAATAATGGAGATTTTGCCAGAACTTATTAGCACTAACCAAGTTGGATTTGTAAAAAGCCGTCAAGCATCAGATAACACTAGAAAGGTAGTGGACTTACTCCACTATATAGACTCCAAAAAGATGGAGGCGATCATGCTAGCGTTGGATGCCGAGAAGGCATTCGATCGAATCCATTGGTTGTATGCCTTCTCGGCCCTGGAAAAAATGGGTTTTCAGGGGGAAATACTAAAAGCGATTCAAGCACTATACTCGGCACCATCGGCAAAAGTGTACTCCAATAATACCTTATCAGACCCTTTCCAAATAACCAACGGAACCCGCCAAGGGTGCCCATTGTCACCGCTAATATTTATTTTATCACTAGAACCTCTCACATGCGCACTACTAAATAAAGAGGGAATAAGAGGCATAAAAATAGGACCCACTGAACATATCATCTCGCTTTATGCTGATGATATAATTCTCACATTGTCTGACCCGGAGGACTCCGTAGAAAATGCCATGGAAGTAATAAGGAAATTTGGGAATATATCATACTATAAATTGAATACATCTAAAACCCAGGCTATGCCCATAAATATCAAACCAGAAACTACTTCATTTCTGCAAGCCAAATACCCATTCGACTGGTGCTCACTGAGCATACAATATTTAGGGGTGCAAATACCAAAAACAGCTTCTAAATTATACTCTTTAAACTACGAAGCTCTTATAGATACACTGAGGAAAGAAATCAATAATATGGAACACAGGGAAGTCTCTTGGATGGGAAGAGTAGCAGCCTTCAAAATGCTACTACTACCCAGACTGCTTTATCTATACCGCACTTTGCCAATAGAGTTGCCAGAGAAATTTTTTGTTAAAGCAAACCAATTGCTCAACTTATATATATGGAAACGCAATAAGCCGAGATTAGCGCAGAAGCTACTTATCAAACATAAATCGTCAGGAGGGCTGGGTGTGCCAAACTTAAAGGGATACTATCAAGCCTCAGTTCTACAACAAGCCTCCCAGTGGCTTAACACTAACAATAAGCTCCCCTGGATGGAAATAGAGGAAAAGGTAGCCTCTGTCTCCTCCTTAGACTCTCTACTGAAATCCAGCTTATATGGGCCACTAATACACAAACACATGCTGCCGCTGACCCACAATCTTATAAGAGTGTGGATATCGGGACATGCAAAAGTAAATACACACATGAAAGAGGTACAAATAGCTGAATTGCACTTGGACATGGTTGAGAACATCACAGCGGATTTAAATTTGAAAAAATGGACAGATGTGGGAATTAAACAAATATCTCAAATAATGATAGGGGGTAAGGTACTCTCTTATACTTGCATTAGAGAGAAGTTTCAGATTCCCAGCTCGGAAATTTTCACGTATCTGCGACTGAAACATTTTATCGAAGAGAAAATAAAAACTCCGCAAAATCATGACGTACAGCTAAAGAGATTAGTGTACTCCAAGAGGAAAGGTCTAAGTCTGGTATATAGGCACCTAACCGAATGTATGCAATTCGAGAAAAACTATGCATTAAAACAATGGGAGAGGGACCTTAATAGAACAATACTACCATCAGATTGGGGGAAAGCAATAAACGCTACATATAAGGCCCTAAAAAGCATAGCACACATCGAAAATGCAATAAAGGTAATGCTAAGATGGTACTACACACCAGACCGCATACACAAGGCGTATCCTACATCCTCACCCATGTGTTGGAGAGAGTGCGGGGCAAGAGGCAGCTTAAATCATACTTTGTGGGAATGTCCAATAATAGAACCCATATGGCGCAAAGTGTATGAGCTGTTAGGTAATTTGATAGGACCTGTCCCTAACAAAGGTCCAGCGCAAGCCTTACTGCACCTGGACATGACTGGCATACCTCCAAAACAGAGACCATTAATAGTGAAGATTTGCACAATAACTCGGATAGTAATAGCTAGATACTGGAAGTCTCCCACTTGCCCCACATTAAAAGAAGTAGAGGGGGAGATTTCCAAGGTATATAACTTTGAAAAAGCATTAGCGTATGGTTTTTTGAAGCACCAACCAATTGAAAAAATCTGGCAACCATGGCAGGAATACTGCACACCTTCGTAATTTTAATCTTAAAACACCCATATAGCAACTTTAGAAAAAGCCCGATAGGAGGATTGAATCCTGTATAATCTGTAATACTAGCAGAACCGGAATAAGGAAAAGGAGCAACTGAAACCTGTGACAAACGTTATTTAATTTGTTGTTCTTTCTGTTCTTCTTGTTATATTGTTTTTGATAACTGAGCAACCAACAGAAGTAAGCAATATGGAATACAGACATTGTAGACCTTGATAGATAACCAAACTGTATAATGGAAAATGTATTAAGAAAGTTCTATATATTGCAACAAAATCAAGGCTGTATACATATACCTATTCACATGTAAAGTATATGAAGTACATGTTACTGTAATTTTGGAAAAATTCAATAAAAAGTATTATTTGGAAGGATTATTATACATAAACTGGGTTTTTCCTCTTGGGGATAAAAATTGCCAAATTATCCTATTTCAATATTTTTATCAGCTAATTATGAATTATTTTTCTCCAGAATGATGTTTCTTGAGTTTTGTTCAGGTTTTAACAGTAGAATATAAAGTTTAGGTAAAAATATACATCCCAGAACTCCGGCACATGAGGTCAGGATGGCGAATACCTCCACAGCCACCATGTATTGCAGTACACGGCATGTTAAAATAAATAACATTACGGGAAAGTAAAATTTGAAAATGAAAAAGTAAAACGTAAAAATGAAAAAGTTATGGATTTTTGAAGTTGGAGAGCGAGAAATGAGCGGAAAAACCCTGCGTCCTTAAGGGGTTAAAAACCGTAACCAACCTATTACCACAGATGAGGTATCTAGGGCCATTAAAGCACTGCCAACACATAAAGCCCCGGGACCAGATGGGATTATAGGGGAGTATTACAAAACACATACAGAGGAACTAATTCCATACTTAATGGCTATGTTAAACCAAGCTATGCAGAAGGGTAACATGTCAGAAGAAAACCAAGAAGCTCCAATAATTACACTACCTAAACCTGAAAAACCAGCCGAAATACCACAAAATTTTAGGTCAATTTCGTTATTAAACGTAGATACGAAAATATACGCCAAAGTCCTGGCGACAAGAATAATGGAGATTTTGCCAGAACTTATTAGCACTAACCAGGTTGGATTTGTAAAAAGTCGCCAAGCATCAGATAACACCAGAAAGGTGGTGGACTTACTACACTATATTGATTCCAACAAGATAGAGGCGATCATGCTAGTGTTAGATGCCGAGAAGGCATTCGATCGCATTCATTGGTTGTATACCTTCTCGGCTCTGGAAAAAATGGGTTTTCAGGGGGAAATATTAAAAGCGATTCAAGCACTATACTCGGCACCATCGGCGAAAGTGTACTCCAATAATACCTTATCAGACCCTTTCCAAATAACCAACGGAACCCGCCAAGGGTGCCCCTTGTCACCGTTAATATTTATTGTATCACTAGAACCTCTTACATGCGCACTACAAAATAAAGAGGGAATAAGAGGCATAAAAATAGGACCCACTGAACATATCATCTCGCTTTATGCAGATGATATAATTCTCACAATGTCCGACCCAGAGGACTCCATAGAAAATGCCATGGAAGTAATAAGGAAATTTGGGAATATATCATACTATAAACTGAATACATCTAAAACTCAGGCTATGCCCATAAATATCAAAGCGGAAGTTACCTCATTTCTGCAAGCCAAATACCCATTTGACTGGCACTCACTGAGCATACAATATTTAGGGGTGCAAATACCAAAACAAGCTTCTAAATTATACACTTTAAACTATGAAGCTCTTATGGATACACTGAGGAAGGAAATTAATAATATGGAACACAGGGAAGTCTCTTGGATGGGAAGAGTAGCAGCCTTTAAAATTCTACTACTACCCAGATTGCTTTATCTATACCGTACATTGCCTATAGAGTAGCCAGAGAAATTTTTTGTTAAAGCAAACCAATTGCTGAACTCATATATGGAAGCGCAATAAGCCGAGACTAGCGCAGAAGCTACTAATCAAACATAAATCGTCAGGATGGCTGGGAGTGCCAAACTTAAAGGGATACTATCAAGCCTCAGTTCTACAACAAGCCCCCCAGTGGCTTAACACTAACAATAAGCTCCCCTGGATGGAAATAGAGGAAAAGGTAATCTCTATACTACAATCCAGTTTATATGGGCCACTAATACACAAACACATTCTGCCGCTGACCCACAATCTTATAAGAGTGTGGATATTGGGACATTCAAAGGTGTATACACACATGAAAGAGTTACAAATAGCTGAATTGCACTTAGACATGGTTGAGAACATCACAACAGATTTAAATCTGAAAAAAATGGACAGATGCGGGTATTAAACAAATATCTCAAATAATGATAAGGGGTAAGGTACTTTCTTATACTTGCATTAGAGAGAAATTTCAGATTCCCAGCTCTGAAATACAGACAGTCCCCTACTTAAGAATACTCAACTTACATACGACCCATAGTTACAAACAGACCACTGGATATTGGTAATTAATTGTACTTTAGTCCCAGGCTACAATAAACAGCTGTAACAGTTATCAATGGTGTCTGTAATGAAGCTTTATTGTTAATCCTGGTTCTTATGACAACCCAACATTTTTAAAATCCAATTGTCACAGAGACCCAAAAAGTTCTGGCTGGGATTGCAATGATAAAATATACAGTTCCGACTTACATACAAATTCAACTTAAGAACAAACCTACAGACCCTATCTTGTATGAAACCCAGGGACCGCCTGTATTCACATATTTGCGACTGAAACATTTTATCGATGGGAAAATAAAAAATCCGCAAAACCATGACGTACAACTAAAAAGATTAGTGTACTCCAAGAGGAAAGGTCTAAGTCTGGTATATAGACACCTAACCGAATGTATGCAATTCGAGAAAAACTATGCATTAAAACAATGGGAGAGGGAACTTAATAGAACTATACTACCAACAGATTGGGGAAAGCGATAAACGCTACATATAAGGCCCTAAAAAGCATAGCACACATCAAAAATGCAATAAAGGTAATGCTAAGATGGTATTACACACCAGACCGCATTCACAAGGCGTATCCTACATCCTCACCCATGTGTAGGAGAGAATGCAGGGAAAGCGGCAGCTTAATACATACCTTGTGGGAATGTCCAAAAATAGAACCCATATGGCGTAAAGTGTATGAGCTGTTAGGTAATCTGATAAGACCTGTCCCTAACAAAGGCCCAGCGCAAGCCTTATTGCATCTGGACATGACTGGCATACCCCCAAAACAGAGATTATTAATAGTGAAGATTTGCATGATAACTCGGATAGTAATAGCCAGATATTGGAAGTCTCCCACTTGCCCCACATTAAAAGAAGTAGAGGAGGCGATTTCCAAGGTATATAACTTTGAAAAGGCACTGGCATATGGTTTTTGGAAACATCAACCAATTGAAAAAATCTGGCAACCCTGGCAGGCATACTGCCCACCTTCTTAATCTTAAAACACCCTTACAGCAATTCTAGAGAAGGCCCGATAGGATGATTGAATCCGATTGTATAAGCTGTAATACTAATAGGAAAAAGGAAAAGGAGCAACTTAAACCTGTGACAAATGTTATCTCTTTCTGTTCTTCTTGTTATATTGTTTTTGATGACTGATCAACCGACAGAAGTAAACAATATGGAATATAGATATTGTAGACCTTGATAGATAATCAAACTGTGTAATGGAAAATGTATTAAGAAAGTTCTTTATATTGCAACAAAATCACGGCTGTATATGTATACTTATTCGCATGTAAAGTATATGAAGTACATGTTATTGTAACTTTGAAAAACCCAATAAAAATTATTATACAAAAAAAAAAAACACAGCTCTATATGCCAAAGTATGAAAAAGTTATCTTCAAAATATGGCAAAATGAAGAATTTATTTTTGTACCAAAGTGTGGTGATAAGATCTAAATTATGAGAGAGAGACTCTTCTTTTTCTTCTTCTGGTCAGAGGCCAGGGCAATCAACATCCCAGCAGTGCTCACCCAGACACCCTCACAAAATTACCGTATTTTCCGGGCCATTAGGCGCACCGGAATATAAGGCGCAACAGTCCGATGCGCCTTATATATGTAATAATTCCATATATAAGGCGCATCGGACTATAAGGCGCAGGGGCGGGGGACGTGGCGGAGGTCTGGGGGGGAGGAAGGTGAGCGGGAAGGTGAGGGGGAGGTGGAGAATAGCATACTTACATAGGTCCCCGCTACCGGAGACAGCAGATCTCCAGCGGGAACTGCAGACCACGCGGAGAAGTTGTTCGTGCCGCATGGTCTGCAGTTCCTGCTGGAGATCTGCTGTCTCCGGTAGCGGGGACCTATGTAAGTAGGGTCCGCTGCCCTCATATTGGGCGCACCGGACTATAAGGCGCACTTTGGATTTCCAAGGAAATCCAAGGCTTTTAAGTGCGCCTTATAGTCCGGAAAATACGGTAATGGAGTGGAGAAGATCCACTCTACATCCTCTAACCAGTTCAAATATAGGTTATGGCCTAATCACTAAAAATCACAGGTATAAGTCCCCATCTAGGATTTATAGATCAAGAAAAAATGTGGCATAAAAAATATTTCAGCTTCACCAATGTACAGGTAGGCTTCTACAGTAACCATGTAACCAAAAGGAATAAGCAGAGGCATCATTTGGAGCACACAGTGAAAGACGTTGAAACAGAGCCCACAAGAAAATGGTTCATAAGCATTTTTTTTGTCAAGCATTTGGAAGTTTTTCCTACTTCCCTGTACATGGTATGGAAAATTAAATACTGCCACTAGGAAGTACAATTAGTTACGCAGAAAACAAGCCTTATAAAGTTTTGTGCATGGAAGTATTAAAAAAGTTATGGATTTTAAAGAAAGGGAGCAAAAAATGGATATGTAAGATCATAAAAGGGTATCAGTGGGAAGGAGGTTACATTAATATAGACATATTCATAAGTAATACCAATATTACAAGAAAATAATAAAATATAATTACTAAGGCCAAGTGCAGCACCCAAAATTAATTCAGCACATAAATCCTCATAAGCAGAAATAAAATCCAATAAAAAGAAAAATTAAAAATGCTGGGTGTGCACAGTAGGTAGGGGGATGAAAAAATCCTGCTCACGTATTGCTACTAAGCAGTGGCTTCCTTAGGGGTCCCTATCTGGTGATGCCTAGTGGTTAGCACTACAGCCTTGCAGTCCTGGGTTCAAGTCCCACCCAGGTCAACATCTGCAAAGAATTTGTATGTTCTCTCTGTGTTTGCTTGGGTTTCCTCCCACATTCCAAAAACACGCTGGTAGGTTGATTAGATTGTGAGCTCCATGGGGACAAGGACCGATTTAGCAAGCTCTGTGCAGCACTGTGTTATCTGTGCGCTCTATAAATAAAGGAATTACTATTATTATTATATCGGATTAAAGTAGATAATTTTCTCTTTAAAGGCACATAGGCTTGTATTTGTGTGATCTACAGAACTGGAAATACAGGCAATTAAAGAAAAGGCAAGAATCTGTAACTTGCACTCCCAATTATAATCTGAGTGCTAGCATCAACAGAACCCAAGACATGAGTTTTCTGCTCATTTTCACATGAATTTGGAGGAAATTTTTATAGGCATATGGCAACAGCTATACAGAGGGAAGTGGAGAAACTTTTCGTGTCATTTTTCTTGTCTTGTATGTCAGTTTTATGACAAAGGTATCAATTTTGATATACACCATGTGTGAACCAAAACTTGCCATTTTTTAAATTCTTTCTCCTGTTGACTCATTTTACAAAAAAGCATGGACTAAGGTGTTCTAAGGTGGGTATACATAGGACCAGACGATTGACTAGAAAGTGCATAGAAAAATTAGCTGCTAAAATTAATTTTTTTGACGATATTTTGTTGAGGATCTTTCCATGCATGACCAGCATTGTGATCGGAGCCTTTTAAAAATTCTGTCTGCAGTGCAGCACAAAATGCATAGCAATGATGAGGAGGAGGGCCTTTACTGCTAGTTCATATTAATGTAACATGCATTTCATGAATGGTTACATGTGAGTATAAATTTTCTTTACAGAAGTACTGTGCAGCTATCTTGAGCTAAATCATTCCTGCAGTTTTATTGAAAACAGTTCAATGAGCACCATATGCATCAGAAGAATTTATATCCATCTAGTTAGTTTGGGGCAGGGGCCAAGTAGCTTGTCATTACTGAGATCATTGTGGTATGACAGGATTGTGGAGAGTAAATTATATGGTTACAGATGAACACTAAAACTCAGCTTCCTGGCAAAGTGATTTATACCACTTTCAATAGAAGGAGATATATTTGTGAGGCACTATAAATGTCCTGTAATATAAAAGACATGAAAGGAAAATTAAAGGATAGATCTCAAACTGATCCTGAAAAAAAACATTGATCTGCCTAGAGTTCACTTCCTACTTTTAGCTTTAATACAATAGTGTCATGTTTCAATCCTTCTTCTATAATCTTAGCTTATTGTCTATGTTATAATATTTTATCATGAGTCAAAATCTAATTGAAAAGTCCTGGAAAAGTTATTAATACAACGGAGATGCCATTTGAACCAACAGAAAACAATTTTGATTTCTCTTAAACATTGAAAGTAATAAGTTGAGTGAATGACTGTTAATAAAATATATGAGAGAAAATAAGTTTTTTTCCATTTATTTAAAAACTACTAACAGTACTACAGATAAATACAATGTGACAGTTCCTAGTTTTGTTTCAAGTTCACTGTGTTACATTTATCTTTCAGTCTTCTGCAGTTCATACTGTCAATCTAATAAGGCGCTGAATTCCATCCGCTGCTTTTTAGTTGGGCCAGGAAATAGGTGCCTTTGGATACTTTGCCAATTAATGCTGCCTTGCAGGTCTGTGTAGACATATAACCATTAATGCTCCACTATTAGATTCTGGGTAATGTGCAAATACGTTTTACAGGATGGGATGCCTTTTTAGCTACCTTGTAAGGAAGCCCTTAACATTAAAGGAAACCTACCACTTGAAGTGGCAGGTTTCCGATGGCAATACCGAGCACCAGCTCAGGGTGAGCTGGTGCCGGAGCTTATTTTAGTTAGTGTTTTAAACCGCGGTATCGCGGTTTAAAACACTTTTTAAACTTTATAGCCGACCATGCGCGCGGGCTTCATTCACTTCCTATGTAGCCGCGCGCACGGTAAGCGCCGAGCGCGTACCTGCCTGCGCCGGCTATAAGTTTAAAAAAGTGTTTTAACCGCGATTAAAACACTAACTAAAATAAGCTCCGGCACCAGCTCACCCTGAGCTGGTGCTCGGTATTGCCATCGGAAACCTGCCACTACAAGTGGTAGGTTTCCTTTAAGCATGACTTTCAGGTAACCTAATGACATGGTCCAGTAGCTAAAACAGTATATCTATTTTTAGAAGAACCAGACTCTCAACTGTAGACTATTTCACTGTGGTTGCATCTATTAAGTACAGTATAAGGAACTGGTTTAGCAGAGTGAGAAGCTTTTGACAAGGGTTGAGAAGAAAGAGCTCTCTTTATGGAGACTTTGCAAATATAAGCGGTCTTGCAGGTATGTGGAGACTTACAGCCAATGATGCTTTTCAGTTGGCAGTCTGAACAGTATTCTATTTGCTAGTCCTGATCTGGTGCACCCAAAGAAGTTACTATATACTATTGTGTGCATTGTTTTGTCTAGTGTGCCCCTCTCCGTGCTGCCTGCTCCCCGTGGGTTCACCTACCCCTCCGCATTCCTGCTTTGTCCCTGGCTTCCCAGTGCGTGCGTCCCTTGCCTCCTAGGGATTTAAAAGGTCACTGCACCACTGGTTGGCACTGGCCATTTCCTGCAAATGAATAAAAGCCGGCCTCTCTCAGCATTCCCTGCCAGATCTTTGTGCGGTACCATGTGTTTTGCTGTGTTTCCGAATTCCCGTTGTGGCCCCGGGTCCGCTACTGACTCCGATTCCATGCTGCCTGTCCTGACCTACCGCTACATCCCCGACTCTGATCCTGTGCTGCCTGGCTCGACCTCCTGACTGTCCCTGACAGTTTGCCTTAAGATTCTGTTCCTTGTCTTGGCTGTCAACGCGGCAAAGTCGCGCCTGTGGAACGACCTGGTGGTGATGAAAACTGGGTACCACTTAGACTCCGGTCCCAGATGTCAGCTTATGATATCATCCTTGGTAGTACAGAGGATCCACTACCACTGATCCTGATAGTAAGAACTGGCCATGGATCCTGCCGAGGTTACGCTACCTGTTCCGGCAGATCTTCCACCATCATGGCTCAGCAGACCCAGCAAGTTTCCATGCAAGGTCAGCAACTCGGACAAGTCTACGGTTTGCTACAGCAGATATCCCGGCGGCAGCAGCATCCGGTTCCTGTAGTACCCTCTGCTACTGCACCGTATTGGCTTCTGCAGAATCCAGACTGCATCTATCCATGACATACAAATATGATGGTGATCCCAAGTTGTGCAGGGGGTTCATCATGCAGTGCTCTCTACACATCAAGCTTATACCCATGCAATTCATCACAGAGAGGTTGAAGGTGGCTTTTTTAATCAGCCTTCTATCTGGGAAAGCTCTGGCATGGGCTACAACCCTCTGGGACAGGAGAGACTTGGTCACGGCTGACTTCACTACGTTCCTCACAGAATTCTGAACCATCTTCGAGGAACCAGCCTGAGCCTCATCTGCTGAGACTGCCATGCTGAATTTACACCAAGGGGACTCTTTGAACCGTGTAGTCACCAACTAAAAAGAGTCCCCTTGGTGTAAATTCAGCAGATTGAACCGTGTAGTCACCAACTAATCTGTACATTAGCCCCCAAGCTGGACTGGAATGGAGCAGCCTTACTTGCTACCTTTAGAAAAGGACTTTCTGGACCAATCAAATACTCGGCTCCTTGGCTACTCAAATAGACATCCGATTCTCTGAGTGCCTCGAGAAGCAAAATCTTGATCAAGCACCAGTCAGGACCCAACGCTTTCCTCTCCTGGCCCCGGTTTTTCAAAATCCGCCTCTATCTTCCTCCGTGTCTGCTTACGAGGAACTTGAGCAGGTGGATAGAGCATGGCTGACTCCCCAAGAGCGGACAAGAGGACGTCTGTAGAATCTCTACCTCTACTGCACCAGTCCAGAACACTTTCTGCAGACCTGCCATCCTCCACATTCAGGGAGACGCACCCACCTAGGGTTCTTGGGAGAAGCAGCTCTAGGTGAGAAGAAATCATCTCTACAACTGCGTATTCCTGATCTGCTCAGTTTTGAAAACAGTGGCCTGGTTCAAGTCCCGGCCTTCCTGGATTACAACTCTGCAGGGAATTTCATGGATGCTGCTTTGGTGGGACAGATGATACACTACCACTGATGCTGACAACAATTGCCTGTCGCAACTAGTCCTGGAGCGAACAACATGGGGGGGGGGCACTCCTGGACCTCATGCTAACCAACAGACCTGACAGGGTATCAAAATTACAGGTTGGGGGGAACCTGGGTAATAGTGACCACAATATCGTTGATTTTGTATTATATTTTACTAAGATGGTTTGTATGATGCTTTACTAAGATGGTCCTAAAGAGGCAATGAACAATGTGAACTTCAGGAGGGCAAATTTTCAGCAACTAAAGAAGCACCTTATAGGCACAAACTGGGACAACATTCTCAAAAACAAAAGCATCCAAAATATAAGACATTTTAAAAAAGCACATTACAAATGGGAACAAGGATAAAAGTATGGCTTTCATACCATGTGTTGGGGAAATTTAGCTTAAAAGCCTTTGAGGTTCCATGCAAGATAGTATCACAGGATCAGCACTAATCTTGGCTGAGCAGGTGATTACTATTTTAAGACTTTTTTTCTGTTTACATAATTGATACCAAACTATATGCACAGTTTATTACTACAGTACTCCATTACTACAGAACCCCAGTGATTATCTGTCTGCAGCCTAACAACATGTTCTCTATATATCTGAAGTGTAATCTTTCAAAAACATTTTCTTCAGTCTTTCTGCCATCTACTTATGCAACCAAATCTGTCAATTCCATTTTTGTCTGTGGTTTTACCATAAATCACGTGGCACATTATCTTATAAATGTGTTTGGCTATGACCTCTCCTATACACCCTCTTACACCCTCTCCTTTATGACTTCTTTCTAGCATGGACATTGCTAAATGTACCTTTAGAACAATTCCAGAATCCATGATGACCATGAAAACCTGTAAAACTCTGCTTATTGCTTTTATTCACTGTGATTTTCATTATTTTACCTCTCTACTAATTGGCCATCCACTTACTCAAATCAGCTGAAACACAAACATAAATCTGGTGTAGGTGAAACATGGTTAGATTCATCACATGATTGAGGTATTGAACTTTAGGGTTCTATACTCCAACAAAAAAAACCAGGTCAAAGAAAAGGTAGTATATGTCGATATGTTAGAAAATACTTGAAAGCAAGTATAATTGAATCAGGATAGTTCAGGTATAACAGGCCACATTCACCAAAAGCAGCCAAGGTGGAGATGACCAGAAGGGGCAGCGCCCCTCTGAATACAAGATCTGGAGCTGACGCAGTGAGTAGCAGAGCACCATTACAGTACACCCTCCTTTTCGCCCCCTTTTCTTAAGTCCGAGACAAGACGTGAAGATTAAGAGAATTAAAGTTCTTTTCTCGGTTCCCAAGAACTCTCCTCAGGACCAAAGCCCTTACAATAAACCTGATAATAGGTCTTCTTTCCAAGTTTCTCGATGTCCAGGATGTTTTCTGACCTCAGAGGCGTCGTCAGAGTCTCTCGTCATCAAGTTAGAATTTCGAGGAACAGAGGAGAAGTGCTTACAAACAACAGGTTTGTAAGGATACATGGAAGGAGTTGTGAATCCGCAGAGAGGGAGGTAAACATATAAATGCTTATAAGTAAGCTCATTAATCCTCTTCAAAATTACAAAAGATCCTAAGAACCTAGGGGCGAATTTTAAACTACTGTATATACTCGAGTATAAGCCGAACTGAGTTTAAGCCGAGACCCCTAATTTTACCACCAAAAACTGGGAAAACCTATTGACTCGAGTATAAGCTGAGGGTGTAGTATACAGCCAGCCAGCCCCCCCCATGTAGTATACAGCCAGTCCCCATGTAGTATACAGCCAGTTGCCCATGTACTATACAGGCAGCCCCAATGTAGTATACAGGCAGCCCCCAATGTAGTATACAGTCAGCCCCCACATGTAATATACATACAGCCCCCCCCCCCATGTAGTATACAGGCAGCCCCCCCAATGTAGTATACAGGCAGGCCCCCCAATGAAGTATACAGGCAGCCCCCTGCCAAAAAAAATAAAAAACGTAATACTCACCTTCCAGTGTCCGGATCGTTGGCGTGGGTCCCAGCGGCTCCTCTTCTCTCTTCTTTCTTCTCTGTTCTCTCACCGGCAGAGTCGCTTCCATGCGATCTGCGGCGGGCGCACACTATGATACGGCGGAGCCTCACTCTGAACATCGGGACCTGCGCCAACGGACACCGGAGGGTGAGTATTAAGTTTTTTATTTTTTACTTGACTTGTGTATAAGCCGAGGGGAGTTTTTTCAGCAATTTTTTTGCACAAGTATATACGGTAGGCATTTTCCTAGTCTGGCCCCATATTTCCAAGAAGTCTCTAAAAGAAGAGTCAGCAGCAGGAACCTCAGAAGAAGTATGAAAGGGAAGAGTAGTATGAGGATATAAACCATAAGCAACAAAAAATGGAGAAGATCCTGAAGATTCACTTACGTGATTATTGTAGTAGTATTTCACAAGCTAGTAATTGTACCCAGTTATTATGTTGGGCAGAGACAAAATGCTGAAGGTAGTTCTTTAATATTTGATTCACCCGTTCAACCTGCCCATTGAATTGGGGATGTTATGCAGAAGAGAAGTCCTGTTTAATAATCCAACAACCGAAAAAAAGAGCTCTCCAGAATTTGGAAGTAAACTGGACACCCTGATCTGAGACTATGTAAAGAGGCAGTCCATGCAAGTGGGTACAGGTGGTGCAGGCCGCTACATAACTCTGCACATCCTTAGAAAGCGCAGTCCACCGGTTATGGCGCAAAATAAGTGACAAAGTCTTGCAGATTCCTAGATGGCTATACAGTTTACAATTATGCCCCATGCTAGGATGCTCCTCCCAGCATAGGGCACAAAAGTCTGTCCCGGTGGAATATCCTTGAGAAGAATAGGAGCTACCGTAATTAAGCGGATGGGATCCACTATGTACTGATGTTCTTGATCAAAAGATCAAGAAAGAGCATCAGCCTTGATATTCTTCTCAGTAGGGCAAAAATTAAGCTCAAAATTAAAACGAGAGAAAAAGAGTGCCCATCTGGCTTGTTGTGGATTTAGACGTTAAACCGTTTGTAAATAAGCAAGGTTTTCATGGTCAGTGTGGATTATCACCGAACAGGCTCCAGAAGATAACGCCAATCCTCCAAGGCTTACTTGATAGCCAAGAGCTGTCTATCTCCTATACAGTAATTCTTTTCAGCAGGAGAGAAGAGTTTGTAAAAGAAGCCGCAGGTCAACCTCTTAGCCTTCTGTAATAGAACAGCACCAGCAACTACAGAGGAGGCACATTCAGTTTCTCCATATCCATACGTAACCCCATGTCAAATATGACGTATCCAATAAATGGCACGGAGGATATCTAGAAAACATATTTTTCGAGTTTGGCAAATAGGTGGTTCTTTCTCAAGCATAGTAGAATTACTGTAGAATGTTTCTGTTGAACGTACTAACAGATGTTGCTGCAGTTTTCTATTGCTCCTGCACAAGCCATGAGAGCAGGTCCAGGTCCGAGACCTAGACCCCAGGGAGAAGGGAGATGTGGCTCCTCACAGCATCACCCTAAAGTAGCGTGATACACAGAGGAGTAGAGCTGGCGCTGCCCTTGGCTCTGTAGACTCGGCGTTTACATGACTGTCGCCTATAAAGGTTAACCAGAGCTACTGGGTCTAATCAGAATCCCCAGACACAGGTGGTGGATTCCCTCTGTGACTGTTAGCGCGGTCACATGGTGCGTTTTGGTTGCACACATGTATTTTGTTAACATATTGTTAAAACATGTTAACTAGAGATGAGCGAACATGCTCGTCCGGGCTTGATGCTCGGTCGAGCATTAGGGTACTCGAAACTGCTCGTTACTCGGACGAATACTTCGCCCGCTCGAGAAAATGGCAGCTCCCGCCGTCACTGCTGAAAAATTATTATTCTGTATCAGGAGAGAGTGTATCCTTCTGTCTGAAATGATTTGGTCCTACATACTAATTCAGATTAGGATTAAACTTTATATTTGCGTTTTAACCCCTTAGAGTCTGCCGTACTCTACGGCGCAAGGTATAAGGATTGTATGAAGAGGGTACGGCTGGTCCTTCATACAAAGGTGGGGGTTTTTGCATTTGCAGAAAAACCCCACACGCTAATAACCGCGGTGTGCTGCACCGACGCGGCTAATTAACCCTGTCATTGCCGCCGGCCAAGGCCGCCGGGCGCGGCGCGCGGCGCCTGCCATCTTTTTACGATCGCCGCGCCCCGAACGTCATCGGGGGGGTGGCGAACGGTTGCCATGGTAGCCCGGGTCTCTTTTGACACGAGGCACATGGCTTCTGCAGTGGCTCATTGTAAGAATGACCTGCAAAAAGCCATATATTGCAAACAGAAGTATTGCAGTATATGTGGAGCGATTGACCATCTAGGGTTAATGTACCCTAGATGGTCTAAGAACAAGTGGGAAAAAAAAGAAAAAAAGTTTAAAAAATAAAAAAAATTATAAATATTAAAAATTCAATCACCCCCCTTTCCCTAGATATGAATAAAAAACATATAAACAGTAAAAATCACAAACATATTAGGTATCACCACGTCCCAAAAATGCCCGATATACAAAATATTAAAACGGTTGGCGGCGGGGTGACCTCCGAGGGGAAATGGGCCCAAATGTCCGAAATGAACTTTTACACCTTTTTACATCACATAAAAAATGAAATAAAATTATCAAAATGTGCACAGACCTCAAAATGGAAAACGTCGCCATTCGCAAAATGCACACCACATCTCCGTGCACCAAAGTATTAAAAGTTTATTAGTGTCAGAAATGGCAAAAAAATTTTTTCTTTTTTGTACATTCGTTTAATTTTTGAAAATGTATTAAAACACAAAAACCTATAAAATTGGTATCACCGCGATCGCACCAAACCAAAAACAAAGCTGAGGTGTTATTTTGAGTGCCACAGTCAAAGTCGAAAAAACTGAGCCCACAAGACGTGACGTGCGTTTTTTTTTAATTTTTCCAATTTGGATTTTTTTTCAGCTTTGCAGTACAGGCATGTTAAAATAAATAACATTCGGGAAAGTAAATTTGTTACGCACAAATAAGCCCTCACACAGGTCTGTACACGTAAAAATTAAAAAGTTAGGGATTTTTGAAGTTGGGAGAGGAGAAGAGCGGAAAAAACCTGCGCCTTAAGGGGTTAAAAATACTACTATTTTCCCAACTATAAGGCGCACATAAAAAACCTAAGATTTCTTAGAAATCCAAAGTGCCCTTATAGTCCGGTGCACTTATGTATGGAGGAGGGGGCATGAGGAGGAGGGCAGCGGACCCTACTTACATAGGTCCCCACTACCGGAGACAGCAGATCTCCAGGGGAATGCAGACCAGCGGCACGAACAAACAGGTGCCATAGCGCGAAACAACTTCTGCGCGTGGTCTGCAGTTCCCGCTGGAGATCTGTGTCTTGGTAGCGGGGACCTATGTAATAGGGTCGCTGCCTCCTCCACTGAACGGACCCCTTCCCCATCTCCTGGGTGACTGCTTACCTCAACCTTGCCGGTTGCGGGTCTGTGGAGGTCGCTGGTTGTGAATCTCCCTCGGCTTTCAGACCACGCCCCGGACCTCCTCCTAACCCCTGCGCCTTATAGTCCGGTGCCCTTATTATGAAATTATTCATGGTACCCGGCTTTATTGAGAATGCGCCTTATAGTCCGGTGCGCCTTATCACCAGGAAAAAATGGTAAAATTAAATGGAATAATTGAAGGGGGTATGACTATTTGTTATCACGTATGCTTATAGAATAAAGTATATTGGCAAAAGCTAAAATTACAAATTTATTATATGTTATCATTTGTTCTGAAAATCCTGATAGATGGATAAATAGATAGAAAATGTAAAGCTTTGTAAACTGCATTCATTGTGCTAGTAATATAAATTCCATGTAATATTTAATGAAATACCATAATAATTCCTAAGAAGACTTGACCTACATAACATATAGAAGAAATGATCAGATTGTTTATTGGACATCTTGCCATTCTTGCTCCTTTTTGTCCAAAGCAAGCAAGAAATATGCTGGCATAACGTGATCCTAGTAAGAGTACATTAAAATGCAGGAGAACTAATATTAATTTATATTGCCACAGGAAACATATAAAAATATCAAGCAGAATAAAAGCTTTTAAAGTGCTACATCCATAATATGGCTGCATTAGCTAAAGTGCTATCTAGCTTAGAAAGTGAAATTGGGCAATAAATCTTGTGTTTTCAATTCCTGCACAATCCACATCAAAATCTTTTCTGAAATGTGTCAAAAGGAGATTCAAACATAAAACATTCTTACTTTTCAATGTATACACAAAGCGTGAAGTGAAATACCAAAACTAGTAGATCAGTACAATTGTAAGATTCAGGGAAGAGATAGCAAACTGGGAAATTCTGCATTTTTGAGGTCTGTAAAATAGCGATCATTAGTACATTTCTACATATTAATTTGAATCTAAATATAGTTATATTTATATTTACAATTCAACATAATTGATTATATTGAAATGTGCACTGCAGTTTACTACAGGAATGAATACATATTGATTTAGAAGTTGCTGGAAAACTGTTAAAAAGACCTGGTCAAGTACAAAAAGCAACATCACCCCATGTGGGAAAAAATCCCTTTAAATCGACAACAGTTTTGAATGTACGCTCGTCATATGTAAAATAGCTCCACTAGCCAAGAGTAACATTTTCTTTTCTTTTTTTTTTGAGTTTTAGAATTATTTATTGAAATAAAAAAGAGTCATACTGCAGCAAGTACATAAGTAGTTTATGCTAGTTAGCAATATACTGGTTAGTCAGGTTAGAACATTTGTATTGCGCTTCTTCAGTAACAAAACCTTGACTGAACTTAGGCCGGTCAGTACTCCTGGAGTCCGGTTCCTTAAGTGTCCATCAATAATTGAAAAAAGAAAAAACAAACGTATCTTGTTGCAAGAATCTTTGTGATTTCTTATAGTGGTGGTCTTGCCATATGGTGTTGTGTGTAACGGATGCGTGGGTCACTCAGTATAGTATTGGGATCTGGTCCAAGTGTCCCATTGGGCTTCAAAGTGAAGTGTTTTTTGCCATTTTGTGCAGCTACGGCTTTCTCATAAGCACAAGCTGGTGTTTAGTTGTCTTTTTACTTGTCCACTGGTGACAGAGGGGATCCTTCCAATGCCTGTTATAGTGAGTTGGTAGACATCAATAGTTGTGCCGGCTATTGGACTAGACTAGCATTGCTTATTCACATAAAACGAGCCAGAATTTTAAAATGCGGGATTTAAAAAAACACAAATATCAAAAATGATCAAGAGCCAAACACATCTACCCTTTGATTTGATGCATATGAAGCAAAATGCCTTGAAATGCTGTATGTACACTGATGACGGATCTTCTTGGTTAATCCCTGTGCTATAAAAATTCAGGACCTTGGGAAAGTTGGATCCACATTCATACATTACACAAAGCTTTCGAGAAGCGGAAAGAAAAGGACTAATCAACATGAGCTGGATCACTCATTCACAGCAGCTGGGGGATCGTGCCACAATTGATTATCCTGCTGGCAGGAAAAACAGTGATATATCATCCTCTGGTGCACTGCATAACTAATGAAAGAGGAAATGTGCGGAGCCAGGCACGAAGTGACAGAGCTTCATTTTCATAATTTTATAATTGGTTTTTTAGCACTCAGTGCAGGGATTGAACAGGATTATGATTCTGCATCAGTTGTAGCAACAGCATCTCAAGGTATGTTTATGTTTGGTTCATAATGCATAAATCAAATGGTTAGATTTCCTTCAAATGAGTTATGACATTAGTGCTTTGCAATTTATGGTAGGTCCCATTAAAGGTTACTAAAATAAATATGATGAATTAGTCTCTTCTACATAGTCTTGTATTGATTATATATTCTATTTCTATTCTTTTCATAAATATTCGACTTCTAAAACATTCCTGATCTAGATAGGAGCCCCTGAGCTCATTTGCGTAATTTTAAAAGACAATTTTTCCAAAACTAGGAAATAAGAAGATAAAGAAAGAACTGATATATTTCAGGGACATAACCCAGCAGTAAATGTGCTGAAACAATATTGCATCTATTGTGGTAGATTTCCTTTAAACCAATAAGTTAGAATGCATTCCGTTAATATATATAATATTAATATATCTATATATTAAAAAGAGGTGTCAATTAAAAGCCAACGATCTCTACACACCAATTTTGTGCACCTAAGATTTCTTTTTATTGTAGGGGATTCCCCTTAACATATAGCTGCATGCAGAAATAATGACACCTTGGTGTTACATGAAATGTGAGTGTGCCTATGGCTGTGGCTAGGATGTGAAGATTATTATTATTATTTATTTTTTTTTTTAAGTTTTTATTGATCTAACTCGATTATTACAGTAAGTTCAAACATAGGAGTTGAGGTAATCGCTAGGTACCTCTCCAGGCTCAACGCAGCATTGTCAATAATAAAAGAACATTCTCTAGAAAGAACAACACATTTGATATTTAGATCTTACTTGTTTGAACAGAAAAAAAAAGTGAAGCATTATTTCTACCATCATGTTGTCATTCACAAAGTGAAGGTAACCACAGCGATATTTTAAATCTTAGCCATGTAGTTATCTACTCTGTCATTGTTATGACTCGGGCATAAAAATCTTAATTTACTTTAAATCTCTTAGCATTCCTTGCTATTATTAGTCAAACACTTTGAGCATAAAATAGTGCTCTAATGTACATGTATCACAATATTCTCTGAAATAAGTGAAACAAAGACGCCATCCACGCTAAATCACTGTTATCATTTCATATGACCTAAGTCTGAAATCAATACAGCTATTTGCTCATAGTGACCTCATACAGCACTTATTCCAGATAAACAGAAATTAAAATTATGCAAGCAATGATAAACAACCATATTTTATGTCAGGAAGTGCTATGATTAATTTAATTAGCGAATTCACATGTTGCATCATGGATAATTTGTGACCTAGTAGAGAATTCTAAGGTTATATTACAACGCTGTTAATCTATACACTTATAATGATTCTATTAAAATAGCAAATAAAATATTGTGTGCTAGTCTCTAGGGAATACATTGATATGGACAGTAAAACATAATAACTAATAAGATACATAACAAGCCATATAAGTGTACATTCTCTTTTTGTTTATTTTCTTTTTACGTTGAATCTTTAATGAACTTCAAAATTAAATAGTCTAAATTTTGTGCTGAGACTATTCATTTGTGAGCCAAAATACTAATCTCAGGTAATACCTTATTTTGCACTGTATCTACTCAGTCCAGTAATTTGTTTACCTCTTACAAATATTAAAAGGGAGCTTTATAGACATTTATGACTGTTTTTATTCTGAATTTTCAAAACAGGGATGCAATTTTTTTGTATCCACATATAGCAGTTGATTTTGGAGATAAGGATTCCATGGATTACAATAATATGGAAAATTACACCAGACCAGACAAAATGTTTTTTGTCTTCATCTGATTCTTATAGGTTAAAAAAGTGGACATTTGTGCTTTTCAGAGTGATGTGTAACTATATAGTATCATAGATTATAAGTTATTAATTTACTTCATCAATTCTTTAGGTGTCAAAAAATAGTGCTCACTTGCTCTGGCTCCTTTTGTGATTGGAAACCTACAGCTAGAGCATGGTTAATACACTTAGATTTTTTTTTGCTATCTCGGTCCCAGACCCCAATGTGGATTTACAGAATTCTTGGAAAATCACTTTAACTTTAAAAATGCTTTAAAAATGTATTTACAACATCAACTGATGCCATTTGGTTTTGTTAAGGAAAAAAACCTTACATATGCTAATATCAGAAGTCTAGAAGATCTGTTTTTTGTAGAATCAAAACCACCATAAAGGTGTGCTATGCCCCTTATATTTGACTAGTTCTGATATTTATGCTGAGAGTTCAAAAAAGGAACATTTTAACATAAGCATCTATTTATATGGCAGTAGACAGGTGGACATAGAGGGGGTTATTTATTATATGCCGACTCTTGATATACCCAGCATGGTCTCCGTCAGCATTTTTTCAAGAAATAAATGTAGACTGCAGATATGAAATTGTACTGGCTGCGGCAATTGCACCGGCCCTCTCCAAGCCAGCAGTAGCCACGGCCCAGCCCCCTTCATGCCCCTAAATGGGTGGAGGTGGTGGACAAAATCGCAAGTGCTAGTTATAAGCTAGCATTTGCGATTATTTCAGGACTGCTACACCACTACTGGCATGGCACAGAAGCCCTGATAAATATCACCCAGTATCTCTAATCAGTCATTGTCACTAGGCAACAGCCTTTGAGCACCAGGGAGAATTATATCTATTATAACTATTATTTATTATGGAGCACAATTTATTTCATGGTAGTTATGCATTCAGTAACAGGTCTCACAACATTAAAATGTAAAAACAATGCAAGTACAAAATACAAAAACCAATAAATCAGAAACAAGTGAGCACTCACTATCTCATGTCCTAAACATATTATTTTTTCCGGTCAGTTAGTTTTGTCAGTTTCCTGGTGTATAAATACAGTGGGGGGAATTTATAAATTTGGGTGCAGGGTGATGCTGAGTGTGCTATAATTTTCAAGGGGGATGTAAGTTTGGTGAAGGGATTTATGATTTGGTGCACAAACATAAGCTTTAGAACTGTTTCCTCACTCAAGAAGGTGAAACAGAACTCCCCAGACCAGCTTTTGGCTGCCCTAATGGCGGAGTTGGAAAATAAAAAGCACCAAAAAATGTGTCGAATTCACAGTTGTGAGTGTCTAAAAAACCACCAAAATTGTGACACCAACACTAATAAATATGGAGCAGAGGTGCAGCAAGAGAAAAAATACTATTCGTCGGATTCTGGGAAATCATGCAATAGTTTTAATTGGATTTTTCTTACCCATTCTGGAAAACTTATTTGCAAGGATTTCCCAGAATCACTGAGTGGAGCATGCATAACTATAAGTCTCCACACTCCTTAATTCCCGAGGATCTAGCAAGGCCTCCCACTCAGCCAAACTATTTCCCTACACAGTACTGAAGAGACTCACCAGGTTTTTAAACAGTGTGTCTACAGATCGGGAATCTGGTCCTCTGGAATATATATACTGGTTGGGTTTTAATCCCTCATCTGTCTTAAGGTTCCTGAAGGTCATGTTGATGTCAAGGGAGCTGCTGTGACATCCTGGAAAACTTATTGCACATGTTTACCCAGAATCCCTAGTGGCGGTGGATGGATATGGTCTCCAGTCACATACAAGGTGGGACTTAGTTGGCAGTCTTCATAAGTAGAACTCTCCAATACAACAAGCTCTAAGATACTAAAAAATGCTGCAAAAAACCTGTTTAATGATTAATACCCCCTATGCTCTTTTAGCACGCAATGTCCTCATATAACATGTCCATCAACTTTTTATGCCACTCAAAATTAGCTCAATTTAGCATATTATTTTTTTAGCTCATTGAGTGATTGAGATTTGTGTAGAGACATTGATAACTGCAGCAACAACCTGTGTTTGAGGATGGATGTTTTGTACTTACTGGCATCATAGTTCCTCTCTTATAGCAGGTATCAAGGTATGGTTCTTGGAACATCAAAGCTCAGACACTGATTGCTGCATTCAAGTGCCATTCACTTCATGCCAGTGACAGGGATAATGACAGTCCCTTTAAGTTATAAAATAATTGGCAACTAATTTTGGACCATCACAACATAAAAATGATAAATTGTATTTTTTTAATTTCATATACTAGACATGTTCTGTCCTGGATAAACCCATCCTCTGATGTTGAAGAGCAAGGTGTCAGAAAAAATAAAGTTCTTTCACCTTGGCAAGTTTTGGGAGATTTATTATACTGGTGCCCAATTTGACAACGCGTAGCCCACTCGGACTAAAACACCAATTGAACATCCAATTGTAATCTGGAATTTGCAAAAAGAATCTGGCCTTAAGTTTAGAAAAAAAAATCTGGCAGATGGGTCCTTAATGTTGGCAGAATACACTATAACACACAAGCAAGAAACCCATTTCCAGGATAATAATTTGCTTCTTCAAGAAAATCATGACATGCCAGTGTTCATGCTGGCAGGTTTTCCAGAAGAGGTCCCTTCCACATTTTAAGGTCAGATATTGTTTACTTTTCTAAGTTGCCACATTTGCATCAATATCTTACGCCCTAATGTATACATAACAAGTTAACTCACACTATAGATTCAGTTCATTGACTGAGGCAACAGATTGTGTGATAGACTGAGAAAAAGATTAATAGTAGGAAGACAGCAGATACCAGCACTAATTCCAGTCCTGAGAAAAGGGGAAATTGACTCAGGATTTAGCATTATTTACATGTGATATTCATTTGTGTGTACACTCGAAAGCTAAGCATGTCAATGGGGGGTACAAATGCCAGGTTTGGCTGGAGATACAACGGTTCTTTACAGTATTATTAGCAGAAAATAAGTATATGTAAAGATATTTTCTTTGATCTGACAATTCAAGGGCACTTACTAGAGCACGTGTGTTTATATACTGTCTGGGAACATAAGCACAAAATTGGAAGAAATTGACATCCTTTCTACTAACTTGTAGCCCAGTTTCTTTTTTGGAGCTTAGATATTTATTATATCAATAGGGTGGTCCTTAGTATTAGATATATTGGTGTCCAACACCCAGCACTACGTAGATCATCTAAATGGAAGAAGAAGAGCAGACAGTATATAGTGATTCAAATAAGTCACCGCAGACTAGTTTCCATATAAATGAAAGGAGATAATCTGGCATGATCAATTGACCACACACCTATAACAAACTGCCTGTTCCCTGTTTTTTCAGCTGATTTGTGTTGCTGTGAGAGTTTGAACTCCTACTAATCTGATATTGAGAACCTATTCTATTGGTAGTTCATCAATATTTATAGCTGGGAAAAATCCTTCAAAACCTGAATACATATTATTTAAACATGGACTACATGCATTTTGTCAAATGTTAGAGGTGTTTCAATGGTTCAAGTGTGACTCCTGTACGCGCTGCTTGGTCCAAAAAACACTGCATTGGTGCCATGCAACCATGGTGCTTCCGCGGTGAACCCATGGAGGCTGCCGGGGCAAGAGGCCATCACCGAACTGACAGGAGCACATGCATGCATGGGAATTCCAAACAGGACTGTAGTGTGGTAAGCCATGCGCAGGCGTGCTTACCCAGCAAGGTGGCCGATGAGGGAGGTGGAAGGTGACAGATAAGAGCCTCCACCCTCCTTGACTGGCTCTTGAAAAGAAAAAAGGGAAATAAGTCATTTTTGGACAAACCAGCACTGTACATGTGCCCAACTACAACCATTGAGCACAATACAGTTGTCTAATAAGGTATATGTTGGGGTTATTAAGTTGGTTTGGTTACCGTTCCCTTTAAAAACTATTCTTATCACAGGGAAGCTGTTTTTTTGTCCAAGGAAGTATAATATTTATTTGAACAAGTGTATATTTCAGAATGGGTTTGCCTTTTCGAGCAGACTTATTGATTGTGGTGAGATAGGGATGCTTTCAGTTAATGAATACAAATAACAACCAGATGGCATGCAAACATGAGAAAGCGAAAAGGAAAGTACTTTACACAGTTACACTTTTGAAACTCAGAAGGAATAGAATTATTTAATAATCTCCTCATGGCAAAAAGATTAGTAATCGATTTGCACCTGGGTAGGGAGGTAACAGTAGAAGCTTTGTAACAAGAAGTGGAAGTGGTTAGCTTCTGTGCTAAATGGAACCTCTCCCATAATGATGCCTTAACTCTATACAGAGATCTTCTGGTCCTTACTATATAGAAGACTGCACAGGTTCCGATTGGCGTTGTTCCTGTGTGATAGCAGCTTGCCAGCAAGAATAGGAACGGGAACAGGCAAAACACAATGATAAGGGTCTGTCCAAAGTACATAGCAGGCAGTATAGAAGGCAAACAGAAGTGTGTTGAGGAGGCAATGAACGCAAATTACAGTATAGCTCACGTTCATTGGGATTTTGCTGTGAATGGTCTCTTCAATCATGATCTTACTGCTGAAAGCCCAATATGTTGTTATTTGGACCTATTTGCAAAGTTCTACAGATGCTAGCCACACGGTAAGTCAAGCATAATGGCTGGTGCAATACATGCTCCATTGAGTCACAATTCCACATGCCACAGGGCACTGCCATTTGTGATCAAATCCTCAACAATCTCCATAACAGGTGTGCACATGTGGCCTAGGGATTTAAATGGTGCCAGTGATTTGCCATAGCTGTTAAGCCCCTGCAATAACTTGCCAGCCCAATGTTTTTGTCGGGGGTCAGAGTTGGATTTGAGTTCACTCAGAGCCAAAAAACATGTTATCACATTGGGTGTGCAAGATGACGGTCTGCGTCACACATAGTATGAACTCCACAGACATAAAAAATACATGCATATAATTTTCAAAAATTGGATACAATGAACCAAACACAGGGCCCCTTAAGGGGGGGGGGCAGGGGAAACTTTTAAATTGGAATCCCCATTTTTCGTTAGGCAGATTGGGATTCAATAGGTAAAAAAAATATTGTAACAGAATCACAAATAGTGTGCAATAAAAAACATTTGAAAAATACAAATAGAACAAAATCAAAAAATAGAGAAGTATGAAAATAGAGAATATTTTTCTTAAAGGGTTATCCAATTGATACCAAAATTCAAGCACTTATATGTTTTGATGCTTGAAATAACGGCGAAAAAAAGGAAGCATTATTAAACAATCCCTATCATAGAGAGAGGAAGGAGTGACGAAGGGGGAGTGTCTGATGAGTGGAAGGCAAACAGGATGTGGACATTAAACAGTACCTGACAGAGAACAGCAAAATACTATGCTGGTATTTTGGGGTTTTTTTTGTACGCTGAATGAGTGAGATGTTGATAAATAAAAAAAATTGAATTAGCACAATCATAAACAACAGGAGTGAAAATTAAGGGGCATATGGGGACGCAGTGGATAGATTTATCGGAATGAGAATGTATTTGTCAAATATTTTTTTCTCGATATTTTTCGAAATATACTGAAGTGGCTCACACGTGTCGTTTGAGAACAATGATGTTTTGTACCTCTCCACCTTTTAATGTAGCCAAAATGAGGGTACCCCTTTAACTGCTTTACCCCAAAAGAAACACCTGGTGAAAAATTATTATTCTGAATTCAGGAGAGAGTGTATTCCTTCTGTCTGAAATGATTTGGTTCCTACATACTAATTCAGATTAGGATTAAACTGTTATTATATTGCGTTTTAGTCCTCTTCATACAAAGGTGGGGGTTTTTGCATTTTGCAGAAAACCCCCACCGCTAATAACCACGTTTGGTGCTTGCACCGATCGCGGCTACTAACCCTGTCATTGCCGCCGGCAAAGCCGCGGCGCAGGCGCCGCCATCTTTTTTACGATCGCCGCGCCTCCGAACGTCATCGGTGGGCGGCGATCGGTTGCCATGGTAGCCTCGGGTCTTCTTTTGACACGAGGCTACATGGCTTCTGGAGATTCGTTACAATGAACCTGTGGCTCATTGTAATGAATGACCTGCAAATATGCCATATATTGCAATACAGAAGTATTGCAGTATATGGTAGGAGCGATATGACCATCTAGGGTTAATGTACCCTAGATGGTCTAAGAAACAGTGGAAAAAAAAGAAAAAAAAAAGTTTAAAAAATAAAAAAAATTAATAAAATATTAAAAATTCAAATCACCCCTCTTTCCCTAGAACTGATATAAAACATAATAAACTGTTAACATTTGCATTTACAAAATGTATAGTAAACGTGATGTTAACACATGCGTTAATGATGCGTTTATACTGTGTTTTGTAAACAGTAATGTAATTAGGCAAATCACCTCTCCTCAGCTGTTGTAATGCGTTTCAATGAAAATGCAGCCAAAAGGCAATGTGTGACCAAGCCCTAAGGGCACGTTCACACGTTGCGTTTTGGTCGCGTTTTCATTGCGTTTGAAACGCATTACAACAGCTGATGAGAGGGGATTTGCCCAATTACATTACCGTTTACATTTGTAAACGCAATGTTAGCGCATGCCTTAACAAAACGCATGTGTTAACACTGTTAACATATATGTTAACATATGTGTTAACATCACGTTTATGATGCGTTTTGTAAACAGAAATGTTAACAGTGATGTAATTAGGCAAATCACCTCTCCTCAGCTGTTGTATATGCGTTTCAAACGCAATGAAAACGCAGGTCAAAATGCACCGTGTGAACGCGCCATCAGGCTCTTATTGATGTGCCAGTTACAGGGAAAAACTTGTAAAACAGAAAGAATTAAGGAAAAAAAAGTAAAAATATTCCCAAGGGGTCTTTTATGACATTATTTGGGGCATATAAATTGAAAACACACACAAATTATTAACAAACATTCATTAAAATACATTTCCATTTGACTAAACATATTGGGGCACATTTACTAAGGGTCCATCGGACACATTTCCGTCAGGTTTTATGATTTTTTCAGATTTTCCCTCAATTACCCCGGGTTTGTGGCACACGCGATCGGCGCCAGCTTGCATGCAACACAAATCGCGGGGCGTGAATGTCGGACAACCCAACTGATTCGGACAAACCGCGGAATTTAAAATCAAATTGTGTCGCAAGATCAGCACTTACATGCACCGGGAAGAAGAAGGTGAACTCCGGCGGACCTCAACAGGGGAAGCAACACATGCAGGAAATTTGAAGCGTGGCAGCTCCAAATCCTCGTAAGTAAATGTGTCCCATTATATATCAAAACGACTGAAACAAAATAGGGAATTCATTTCATGTTAATTTTGAGTTAATTTGAAAATAAAAAAAAATGTACTGTAATTACACTTTTTTCCACTTTTAACTCCAAGTAATGGACCTTAAAGCGGCGCTTCCGAATATTTCCTAAAAATGCCCGGTCACTAGGGCCTTTTCAATCCACGTCACTAAGGGGTTAATTAATTTTAGGTAAGACAACAGTGGCTAAACATTTTCGTGAATTGAAATATAAGGTGCCCTATTTTAGATGGTGTATCCTACAAGAAGCTGAAGGAAACAGCACTTAATACATTAGGCGTTGTTTGCTACAACAAGAAACATTTTGGATAGTTCAAATGGGTTTAATGTTGATTTTTATGTGTAATTTTTTACCTACGCTTTTTAGTACATGTCTGCACGATGTCTTTAAAATCAATGTCTGGGAGTGTTGTTCTCATTTGCAATGGTCCTTGCAGATAGATTTTGAACTAACTTGTCTTTATGACTTGGAATTACCGTATATTCCGGCGTATAAGACGACTTTTGAAGACAGAAAAATCTTCTGTCTTGTCTGGGGTCGTCTTATACGCCGGTAATCCCGACCGCCCGCCGTGTATTCACGGCGGCGGTCGGGTCCCGGTGCATGGAGAGGGCTCACGGGCTGAGCCCTCTCCATAGCCGGTAAGTCTTTGCTGCATATTGCAGAGATGGCTGCCGGCAGCCTCAAAAAGATAGCGGCGCATGGGCGCATACTCACCCTCCGGTGGCCCCGATGTCTGCGCGGCTCGTCTTCAGTCTTCCGCGCCGTCGTCTTTCTTCTGCTGGTATGACGTCAGCAGCGGCGCGCCATACTAGGCGCCTGCCGGGGAAGATCAATGGCGGCGCCCAGCAGAAGAAAGAAGACGGCGCGGAACACTGAAGACGAGCCGCGCGGACATCGGGGGAGCAGCGCAGCACATCGGGGCCACCGGAGGGTGAGTATATAAGTTTATTTTTTTTTAATGCTGGGCTGTGCTGTATACTACTGGGGGCTGTGCTGTATACTACTGGGGGCTGTGCTGTAATGGTAATGTTGTTGTTGTATGCCTTATGTTTATGAGCGACAGTTTTCCTGCTATATACCTGCATGTCATAAGAATTTAAATTAAAAAAAGGACCATGTTAAATTCAAATCTGTTTTTTTTTTAATTTTTACCTGTGTTTTGTATGCGTTGGAAAAGGGGAAGTCTTATACGGCGAATATATCTTAAACTTTATATTTTAAACAGGAAAGTAGGGGGGTCGTCTTAAACACCAGGTCGTCTTATACGCCGGAATATAAGGTAGGTATGTACTTAAGTCTGTCTGCAAGGCTGATTTGCATGCTTGAGAAAGAGAGAGGACCCCTGAAACTTAGCGGACGTGAGCATACGCCAATCTCATTCATGTGGCTAAGTATGGACTTTACATTCATGCACAGCATCATTTTTGTATTGACTTTTTTCATTTTGTATAAAAATATTTAATAAAGCAAGATAGTTTGAATCACTTATTCATGTGTGATGGAGGTGGGGGAAGGACCTCCCTATCCTATTCTGAATCCGCTCCAGCAAAATTGGGTCTGCTCTATTCATTTGTAGGCCTAAATGTAATATAGGGGACTATATGTAATGTCAAGGCTGTAATTCTGTGGACCCTCTGGACCACCGCGGGAGATGGTACTAGCGACACTAAGTGGCACCTGGTCTTCACCAGAAGGTACCACCAGGTCGTTCCACAGGTGCGACTAGCCCAAAGTAGTAATGCAGGATACAGTCTGTACCCGGGGAGACAGCGGGAGAACAGCACAGGAAGGCACACTAGTACTCACGCCAGGAATCGCAGGAGCTGGCATATGGATCAGGAACACAGTAACGGACTGGCACATGGATCAGGATACACAGAAATGCAGGATACACAGGGTACACATGATACATAGGGGGCTTTCTCTTCAGGGGATGGCTTGAAGATCCAGCAAGGGTCACAGGAAGGGGCAGGAATCTATGTGTGAAGGTGGCAGGCCCGCAACAATTATTGGCGCGCTGACCCTTTAAGCCGGGGACACGCGCACCAAACCGCGGGAGCCACAGGGACCGCCGCAGCCACAGAGACTGCCGCTGGAGCCAGGAGAGGTGAGTACGGCTGTGCAGGGGCTCCGGGGGCACATGGAGGCACACGGGTGCGCCCGAGACAGGGATCGCTGGAGCACCCTTGACATGTAATGTAATGATTTGGGGTTGGCGTCTTTATATAATCTAACTATTTTGGGAGGCTGTATTTAATAAACTGAGGGGGCCTAAAAGTAATGTAATGTAGTCCACAGCAGGCACGGTCCTGGAAGACACAAATAACACACACTGTGGCGGATGCACTGAATTATTGTGACATGTTCCGTGCACCCGCTCAATAAGATGTCCCCAAAATGTTATTAATGTGAATGTCATCTCATACCGCAAAAATGACACCTTAAAGAGGGCCTGTCACCCAAAAATTCAGCACTAGGAGATGTTACTAAAGTAATCAGCTCCTAGTTCTAAACCAAACGCAGCGGTGTTACACAAAAATCTCTGATAACGCTAACTAACACTGCCGCGCTGTACACTACAAACGCCGAACCGCTCATGGCGTATTCATGAGGGGGCGAGATTGTGGGCATGACACGCGACAGTCACCGCCGGCCTATGGAACGAGCAGGGCGTATAGGGGAAGAGGCAGCGCCTCAGCCCGCCCCTCCTCATGAATAAGTAGGACCCTTTGAGAGCGGTCTGCCGTTTCTAGGGCACAGCGCAGCAGTGTTTGTTAGTGTTATCGGAGGTTTCCGGTAACGCTATAAGTATAAAACTGCTGTGTCTGTCTTAGCACTAGGAGTAGCTTACTTTAGTAACATCTCTGGGCGCGATCACACGGTGCGTTTTGCCTGCGTTTTCATTGCGTTTGAAACACATTACAACAGCTGAGGAGGCGATTTGCCTAATTACGTTACTGTTTACGTTTGTTAACACATGCGTTGACCTTGCATTTACAGTGTTTTCTGTAAACGGAAATGTTAACAGTAATGTCATTAGGCAAATCGCCTCCTCAGCTGTTGTAATGCGTTTCAAACGCAATAAAAACGCAACCAAAGTGCAGCATGTGAACGCGCCCTCCTAGTGCTGGTTTTCAGGGTGACAGGTCCTCTTTACACAGCTCCGCACACCGAAGTATAGAAAAGTTATTGGCCCCAAAATATGGCAAAATTAAGAATTTTTTTTTCTACAAAACATTAAAAATTTTTTAAAATCTACTAAAACACAATAATTCTTCTATAAATGTGGTGTCTCTGTGATTGTACTGGCCAAAGAATAAAGCAGATGTGGGGTGCACAGTGAAATCTGTAGAAACAGGGAACAAAAGAAAATGGTGCAAATGCGTTTTTTCACCGATATCACTGCATTTGGATTTTTTTCCCCACTTCTCTGTACACGGCGCGGAATATTTAATACCGTTTCTAGAGAGGACAATGTGTTACACAGAAAACAAGCCGCACACAGCTCTACACATGGAAAAATAAGAAGTTATGGAAGATTGAAAGTGGGGAATGAAAAAAGGAAACGCAAAAGTAAATAAGGGCCTGGTGGTTAAGGGGTTAAGTCACATCTAGTAAAATAAAGCAGAATAGCAGGCACTGAGGGGGGGTTGGGGGTCCTATTTGGCAGGGTTCTATGGGAAGTGAAGTATTTCACACAAGAGTTGCCTAAGCAGACACAGCAGTCACAGATACCTTACATTATGGCTGCTGCTGCTGCTGTACACTCCCGGCTCTGCTACATGTGTTCTTCCCAGGCTGTGAGAGGGGGAGGGGGAGGGGGCAGAGACCTGATATACACTCACAGATAAGAGGCATCACAGCAGGCATAGCCTCAGAGGAGGGGGCGGGGCCAAACTCGGACTGAGGGGAGGTGCTGGGCTGTGCTGTGCTCACACACAACCCCATCACAGCAGGCATATCCTCACAAGGGGGGCGGGGCCAAACTCGGGATAGGGTCATCATGATGAGGGGGAGGTGTGACTGTGCCGAAGACCAGATCTTCACAACAGTGGGAAGATGCCTACCCTGCTCTTGGCTTCACTGCAGCCATCCAGAGAAGGAAGTAGGCGTCGGGGGCGGAACACAGACCAGGCGGGACATGGAGGCGGGACATGTCAAGCCAGAGCGGAACCCAGCGGGGAGGCAGCACAGGGGTTAAAAAACGTGACAGTCCCGCTGAAAGCGGGACAGTTGGGAGCTATGCTTAGTAGGGAATCATTTACATATGATGTTTAATGATTGGGGGAGCAACACATAAATAATACCATAATTATTTAGAATTATAATATATATTCATAGCTCCCAACCGTCCCGATTTTGACGGGACTTTCCCGTTTTTCGTACATCTGCCCCGCGTCACGGGGCAGCTTGATAGTGTCACGGTTCTCCCCCCAGGTCCCGGCTGTGGTCCGCCATGTAAAATACTTTGAAAGTCTGAATCACATTACAGAATGGCTTCTACAGACATCGGGAGGGGAATCCTTTTCAGAGAATGTCGGGCTTAGCGGAGAGCAGGGACCACGTCATCAGCTCAGTATCTTATCCATATATGGTCACTCATCTCTAGGGTTCCCCAGAGCACATCGGAGGGAATCCTTTCAGAGAATGTCGGCTAGCAGAAAGCATGTCATCAGGTCTGATCAGTATCTGTCCTATATGGTCTCCAGGACTTCCCCAACACAGCTATTATTAATTAAATTACATAAAGTTTTGGCCAGGCTGAGATTCGAACCTGGAACCCATGCACTGCGCAGGAGCTTATAAATAAACTGAGCTATAAGCCCAGTGATACAGAGCTAGATTTCTGGTAACTAAGACATGTTATCAGCCAGTGTTACACTGTGATACAGACTAATCACTGATAATAGAGAGGGATCTTCTCAGAGATTATTATTATAATTATTGAGTACTATTAATTATATTAGACACTGCAGGTTCTCGTGGTTCAATCCCTGAGGATATTTTTTTTTTTTTATTGAGATGATTTTTATTATTTTAATATTGCTAAAATTTGGGGCGTGGCCAGGGAGTGATTGGGGGTGTGGCTTAGGGGGATCGCTACGCGTGCCGCCATTTTGTCCCTCTTTCGTTTTCACGAATGTTGGGAGGTATGTATATTGAGGGTTACAATGATAATATATATAATTTTATATAGTGCAATCATATTCTGTAGGGGGCATGTGGGGGGGCACAGTGTGCTTTTTTGTGTTCTGGGGGTCATATGACACTATTTTGTAAATAACTCTGGTACTTTTAGTTGTCTGGAGATGTGTGTCATGGAGCTGCAGACATCTGGGGGAAAATTCAGATTTTGGATCTAACATAGTCATGAGCTCCTGGACCCAAATGTGAAGACCTGTCGCCTGTGAGGTACTTGATGCCACTTCTGCAGGGATATTTCTTAACTCCTTCAGGGCTATTTTGACCTCAAGGACGCAGCCCCATTTTTCAAATCTGCCCTGTGTTACTATAAGTGGTTATAGCTTTGGAACACCTTAACATATCCAGGGGATATTGTTTTCTCGTGACATATTTTACTTCAAATTAGTTTAAAAATTTGGATAATATCTTTTGTGTTTGGTTATAAAAATTACGGAAATTTGGGAAAAATGTTAAAAGTCCTTTATTATCAAAGTTCTAAATTCTCTAGTTTTAAAGCAGATAGTTAGAGCACCCAAATTAATTCATAACTCACATTTGGTTTTTTAAGATTTTATGTATTTTACTAGAATGTCATAGGGCTTAGAATGTGGGTGCCATTTTTCACATTTTTTGAAAAATCGCCAAAACCTATATTTATAGAGACCTGTCCAGCTTTGAATTGACTGTGAGATGCCTAACTAATAGCGAGATTTGTGAATTACCCCATTATGGAAACTACACCCTTTAACATATGAAAAAGCACTTTTAAGAAGTCTGTTAACCCGTTACACACACAGGCTGCAGGGGGCGGGGTAACAGGGGTGACATCACTGCCTCTGACCATGTGACCAGCCTCATTTACATAGTAAAGAATAGATGATTTTACAATGAATAATGTATGAAATAACTAGATAAAGGCTGGGATGGGATCCTTGTGAGCTGCTCCAACAGGTAGTAGTGACAGGACAAGTGACACAGACCTGATGACAGGTGTCCTTTAACATATGAAAAAGCACTTTTAAGAAGTCTGTTAACCCGTTATCGAACGAGCATCAAGCTCGGACGAGTATGTTCGCTCATCTCTAGTGCCATTTAGTAGGCTATAAAATTTTAGTTTTTCCTTTAGTGGGTCAATGTGTGGGCATTTATTTTGCAGGATAAGAGGTGTTTTCCAGTGATACTATTTTGCGGGTTGGTATGCCCTAATGTTGAAAACCTATTAACTTTTTTTGAGGGTGGAGGAGTAGAACAGCATCAATTATGTAATAGATTTTTACTTAAATATTTGTATTCAATGGGTCAGTACAATGATGTGGATACCATACTTGCATACCATACTTGCATCAGTATTATTATGGATTAGATATTTTGTGATCACTTTTTATTGCATTTTTTGTGGGATGAAATAGGTAAAAATCATAATTTTTGGTGGGTTTTTAACAGTTTTTTTTACAGCATGTCAGGATTCGACGTAGTGGACCTTTTGTACCAAGATAGCGTAAGCAGACACCTGGAAGCGAAGTCTAAGTGGCACCTGGTTTTCACCAGAGCCCGCTGCAAAGGGGGTTGGACTTGCTGCGGCAGGGCACCACCAGGTCGCTCATCAGGCGCGACTTTGCCCGCGGTGGCGGCCAAGGCGAAGTACAGAATAAAAAGGCAGGATCATGGTCGGGGACAGGCAGGAGGTTGAGACAGGTAGCACAGGATCAACGTCAGGAACAAAGCAGAAGGCCAGGGCAAGCAGCGCAGAGTCAAAGTCAGGAACAAAACCGGATCACAACAGGAAATCTGCAGACTGGCACAAGGCAACAAGATAAACTTCCTTTGAGGCATATAGTATAAAGATCCAGCGGCAAATGCTGGGAGAGGACAGCTTTTATCTGATTTCCTGAGAATGGCCAGCACTAATTAGCAGTGTGCTGGCCCTTCAAATATCCGAGCACCGGTGCGCACGTGCCCTAGGAGGCGGGGGCGCACACTGGGCTTCTGGATTGGAGCAGGAGCGTGGAGAGGTAAGGAAGCAGGGGGGGGGGGGGGAGCGGGGGACCGGAGCAAGGCAAGGGTGTGCCCGCGACCCAGGACGTGGGTCATGTGGACACCAGTGACACAGCGTTCATTATGCAAACACAATAATGATTTAATTTTATTCCATGAGTCTTACGGGCACAGTGATACTATATGTGTTTGGATTGGTGTTATGATTTTGACATTTTTCATATGATATGTAATTTTATGTGTTAATGGGGATTTAGGGCAATTTTATTTATTTATTAATTTCCTTCTTCTTTTTTTTTTTTTTTTTATTACTACCAGCATGCGACATGAAAAAGCAATCATCGGACTGCTTTTTCATAATAATACCCAGCAATACTATATTGCAGTGTATCAGCTCAGTCAGGCATAGGCTGACACTGTGCCTTTTAGATTCAGTTATAGACGGGATCTTACAAGCACTGGCATCAGCTCTGCGTCTGATATATCGCCCGCTGAGCGTTAAAGCTCAATGTTCAGCGTCCAATATTTCAGACACAGAGCGCAGTGTACGGTAATGCCATAATTTTATATGCAACTATTCTCCCTACCCATAATAACTCCTGGGACCGGACTCTATGTGGAACCTGGTTTTCACCAGAGCCTGCCACAAAGCGGGATGGTCTTGCTGCGGCAGGGTACCACCAGGTCGTTCCACAGGTGCGACTAGCCCGCGGTGGCAGCCAAGGTCGAGGTACCTTAGCGGAAGACAGTCTCGTGGTCAGGTACAGGCTCAGGGTCAGGGCAGGCGGCAGAGATGCAAGGTCAAGTCCAAATCCGGGGTCAGCAATGGTATGTCCAGGCAGATGGGAACGGGAACACAGGCACACGGGACACAGCAACACGGAGGAACTTGGGAAACACAGCAACACAGAGGAACTCGGGTAACACAGCAACACAGGACACAGGAGCAGGAACACACAGAAACACTGGAATACACAGGAACGCAGTAATAATCGCTAGGAAGCTTTCTCTTAGGCTGCTTGGCACAAGGATCCGGCAGGGCTTGCAGGAAGAGGCAGGCTTATATAGAATTTAGAAAAATGGCCAGCGCCAATTAATGGCACACTCGCCCTTTAAATTTAGAGAAGTTGTCCCGCACCCTAGCAGCTGTGTTGTGTTGAGCTGTGTTGGCGACGCGCTGGCAGAGGAGCACGGGTGAGCCAGCGACCCACAATATGGGTCGCAGGATTACCCGTGACAGATCTGAAACCCTAAGATGAAAGATTTTCATAAACTCACTTTATAATATGATACCTTGCCAAATTGTGTTATTTTTTGTGTGATTGTTCTAATAGAGGAGGTGGGGTTGGCTATACCAGCTTTGTCAGGGTTAGTTCTAATTGCTTTAGCAAATGGCTCCATAACAAGTGTGAATATAAGTGGGGAGAAAGTACTCCCTTGGCAAGTTCCGTTGGTTGTCCAAAATTTATCGGAAAGGGAACCATCACTAAGAAGGAGTTGTATAGTGCCCAAACCAGGATCTTACCAGCAAACCCAAATTTGCTCAGCTTGGAGAAAACAAAAGGCCAATTTATTATTTCGAATGCCTTTCCCGTATACCAAAGTGAGGAGCAGAAAAGGCATTCGAGAGTTCTCTATTACAGTCAGCCAAGCGACCATTCTCCTAGTACCGTCTGACAACTGCCTTCCCTGGGTGAAGTCCACTTAGTTGCCATGTAGACTTAAGGGTAGGATTAAAGCGCTGAGAAATGAGTTTGACATGCAAAGTAATATCGCTATTTCATAGGGAGATGGGGCAAAAATTAGCTACTGCATCTGCTTGCTTCCCAGGTTTCGGGATGGTAAATACTGTGGCCTGTAGCATTTTTTCTGGAAGCGAGCCTACCTCTACTCCATGAGCGAATACAGTAGCCAAGTACAGCACTAGTAGGGTTTCAAAGCCCTGGTAGAACCCGTTAGCAAAACATCAGGTCCTGGAGCTTTTTTGTTTTTTCGCTGTACGTATTACTTCAGATATTTCTTATTGTGAGAAGGAAGCTTTTCCAAGAAACTATCTATCTCTGTTTGGGAAGGATTGAAAATTGTTTTATACTTGAGTTTGGTTCTGTCTAGTAGGCTTTTCAGGATATAAAGTGAATAATTTTCAGAGACACCATGGGGCAGATTTACTTACCGTGATCCCGCGGTGCGTTGTCCTACGAGGATTCGGGTCCGGCACGTTTCACTAAGATCATGCGTCCGAGTTCCTCCAAGTGTGTTTCACCGAGGTCCGCCAGAGTTCACCTGCTTCTTCCTGGTGCAGATCTTGCGACACAAAACCTTTTTTAAATTCCGCGGTTTGTCAGAATCCGTAAGGTTGTTCAACGGCCACGCCCCCCCCCCCCATTTCTGTTGCATGCAAGCCGGCACCGATGCGCCAAAATCTGGTCTCGTGCACCAAAATCCTGGGGCAATTCGGCGCAAAACAGAAATATTCGGGAAACCTGATGAAAGTGCGGCGTTCGGACCCTTAGTAAATGAGCCCCCATGTGTCTATCAAATCCTTCCATCTTAGTGGTAGGCGGAGAGCATGCAAAACCTCATGGTCAGATGCGGAAAGCTTCTTTTGCATGGTAAACTCAGTTTGTTATTCCAACAAAATTATTCTTTATAACAATCTTAATGTGTTGGACACTTGGCTCCTAGGAGCTAAAAACGGCTCAGGACCGGTCCACAAACAGTCCCACAGTTAAAACAAAAGAAAGAGAGAAATTACTCTGACCGGAGCTCCAACAATCCTTTATAAATTCTTTATGAATCCAACAAAGTATATTGCTTGACTCATCGATCCCTTTCAATGAGTATTGCACGTCTTCAGAGATTTCTGACAAGAATAGGTCACCATTCAGACCAACTCCATCGCGTTTCCTAATCCTCCTTCATTGCCACCTCTCTTTAAGACAATTTCACTAAAAGAAATATGCGTATGGATAGTGTAGTATATTCTTTATAGTTTAAAATTTTATTTAAAAATATACTCACAAGATATTTGTAAAAATGTGCATATCTAGACATAAGCAGGACGCCAGTCACATAGGTCCACCCGACCCTGGGTTTCGCCTACTTAGCTTCTTCCAGGGCGTTGCTGGCGTCTCATGCCCTGCCTCTTTTATATCATTCACAACACCATAAAATTACATAACAATACATCTTAAGAAATGCACACTAAGTTTATCCCACTAGCACCTTTGTTCCTTATAATATATACATTCCAGAAATATATATCCACGAGGTATATCTCATTTAGTTCCTAAATATATTCTCTTTTATATCAACCAATCATATAGCACATGGTTTCATTCTACCCAACCCCTATAAACCCCCCCTTCAACTATTTACTCCCCCTTTCCACATACTATTCACTCACAGAAATACTAGCATATAAATTTTAACGCTGTCACAACCATAACGCGATATCTTATAATATCTTCCTTATTTCTCAAACCATTTTTACACTTCTGATTCGATATCAACATATAAATTTATTACTAACATATAGATAATCCATTTCAATCTAACCCCATTAAAGTATCCGTGACCTATCTAATCCTAGGGATGTATTTAAATTACCCACCGACAAGTGTACTATTATCACTCCCTTAGTGTTTCTACCTGCTATGCACCTGATAGTGATAATGAAGTGCACACATCCATACCGCAAAATTTAGGGATAAGAGCTACAAAAGAAAAATTAGAGACAGTAGCTGAAATAGTAGTCCTTTCCACATAGCTCATATTGTAAGTACAAACCAAAGTCCAGGTAATTATCGCAAAGTGTCAACATGGCTATTTAGCCTAATATTACCGACATTACCACTCTAAAAAGTACATATAATACTGCTGCATGATTACCATTACCAGTTGTGGGGAATTGCTCTGGTAGTTGACTGGTAGCAGTGCAGGAAGCAGTGACACACGCAGGTTTAAAAGTCCAACTTAAGTGTTTTTTCACACTTGCAAAACAGAACACAAATTCAGCCTTGGCTTAGGCACATGCAAAAACATTATAAAAGTAATTCCTGCCCGGCTAGGCGCTGTCTAATACATTTTGAGGACCCTAGCTATCCGGGTACCAGGCTGCCTGGCACACGCTCTTGGCCAGCAGCAAGACAGGAGACCCTCAGTTACCTTTGCTGTGAGAATGCAATCTCGCTTTCAGCTCTCCAGGTAGGGCCTCCCCTACTGCTTCTGGCCTGTAGATTAAATCAAGCCCTAACGAGGCCTGTGACCCGCACCTGTGGGCAATTCACAAACCCAGGACCGAAGCCCGGGTGGAGTAGGAGTCCCACTACCAGCCTACCCCTACTCCATAATAAGCAGGCCCAGTACGGACATTACAAATGTGTCTGTGTTAGCTAGGCCAACACAGACAAAACAGACTATTCCTGCTTACCATGTCTGCATTAACCCTTGGGTTACTGCAGACAAACCCAGGGCTTTTACCACCAGCATTTCATCTGCCTGTAAGACAGATAGCGGTTTTCCCACACAACACCTCTCACTTTCTCACACAGTACAACAAGATAAATACCACTAATAAATAGACCACTATAGAAAGACCAACATCATCAATAATATCACTAGTCAGAATCAAATACAGTGAGGAATACCACCTCCATACAGTGAGAAATATAACCATCATACAGTGAGGAATATTACAGCCATACAGTGAGGAATACTACCGCCATACAGAGAGGAATATTACCGCAATACAGTGAGAAATATTTCCCCCATACAGTGAGGAATATTACCACCATACAGTCAGGAATACTACCACCACACAGTGAGAAATACTACCGCCATACAGTGAGGAATATTACTGCCATACAGTGAGGAATATCACCATCATACAGTGAAAATATTTCCGCCATACAGTGAGGAATATTACCATCATACAGTGAAGAATATTATCGCCATACAGTAAGGAATATTACTGCCATACAGAGAATAATTTTCTGCCATAAAATAATTATTACCTCCATATCCTGATTAATCTTACACCAATACAGTGACAGAAGTCCTGAGGAGCCGTGGGAGTAATATGATGCTTTATCCTGAAATAGGAGTGTGGACAGCGAATCCTGTACTACATGCTGTTTAGCCTAAAAGGTGAGCCCCCTGTCAGACTGCACCTAGCGTTATCTTCTACGATATACTAATATGAGGCCACTGGGCTTACACATGCATTGTTTTCTGTTTTTCGGATGAGCACCATATATCAAAACAGTTGCCTGCGAGCAACAGTACTCATTGTATATTTTTTATATCGTACTAAAAGTTATGTTTTAAATCACATTTGTATTTTTTCTAAGTAGTATTTACAGTGATTTACGGTCTTGTTACTGACCACTTCTTGTCTATATTTCTTTGAGTGTCCCAAAGTAGGCTGAAAGGTCCAACTTTTAACACTCAGGGTGCAGTCACATGTCACGTTTAACGCATGCGTTTAAAACGCATTGCAACAGCTGAGAGATTTGCCTAATTAAACAGCTGTTAACACTTGCGTTAAAGCATATATTAACGCATGTGTCTGTTAATGCAAGCGTTAACACATGCTTTACCGCAAATGATAACATTTGCATTTTAACGCAAGTGTTAACAGCTGTTTAATAAGGCAAATCTCTAGCTGTTGTAATGCATCTTTAAACGCATGCGTTAAACGCGACGTGTAGCACACAGAGCGGCTCCTATGCTCCTCCCTCCTACTGAGCTACTGCAATTATAACTTACCTATATCTGTAGCTGCAGCTGTGGCCATTCTGCCTCACTCTCCTTGTGTTCTGGTGCTGCAGCGGAGCAGGGGGAAAAAGTTGAGTGGAGGGGCTGGGTGGGCACTGACCTGCTGCTGTGTCTCTAAGGCAGGACTAGTGAGCATAGAGCAGGTCAAATGCAGCCTAAAGGGAGATCACTGGAGATCTCTGTGGGCGGAAGATTTTCCTGCATGGCCCGAAGCTTCACTGTTCAATAAAGAGAAGGCAGGGGAGATGGTGCACGTGCCATATGTTCGCCACCACAGCTCTATAAGCTGAAAGTAAAACCAAATCCCTAATAGTGGTTGGGGTACTTGCTTTCTTGGCAGGCCATTGGCCATAAATATGTGGGGAATCATTTGTCAGTTTAGGGTGATTGTTGCCAGAATCCGGTAACATTATTACATCAGCATGAGAAGTGGTAGCCTCCTTCTACGTGACATTCCTCCTAAAGGGGGAGTTTAGTCCATTAACACCTTACGGACACGGCCTAATATGCCCTTCAAGACACAAACCTTTTTACTTTTTTTCCGGCTCAAATTCTTTCTAAAAGATATATGCAAAACCCTCGCCGATGCAAGGCAGAGTGGTTGTTGCGAATACGTCCCACAATGTAGCTTGCAGCCTGTGTAGGGTCTGATCATCCCCACAGCATGTCATTGCATAACACAGATGAGCACTGCAGTGGTAGAGCCTGCCTGGTAAGGCAGGAGTTAATTGTTTTATGTGATGTAATTCCAGCAACCAATCACATGTGTTTATACTTTGTTTCTGTGAGCTGAGATGTAATTGGAGGAGTAGCCACCACCTGACCAGTGGGAGTAACAAAACCCCTGGTCAGGAAACTTCTAGAGTTCAGAAGAAGAGTTCTCTCTCAGAAGAGAAGAAGTCAGTCAGACCTAGGAGTCTGGAGAAGAAGACTGGAGTTAATCCAGTACAGACCAGATTAGAGACTCAGAAGAGTCTGTGCAGCCAGCACACCAGACCAAAGCAGGTGAGCCCAGCTCCCTGCCTGAAGAGTGGAACTAAGAGCTAGTTAGTGAGAGGAAAGGGGTATCATCCTACCTTCAAGGGTGATACCTGAAGCAATCCAGGACAAGCTGAAGCATCCTACTAGGACACAGCTATCTCCCAGCCTGCCCTTTGCATCCAGGCTGATGATCCATCCTGTGGCTCCCTCCAACTGCATCTCCAGCATTCTACCATTCTGTCAAGGCACGTTGCTACGGTTCCTGTCGGTTCCAATAAAGAACTGTAAGTTTTTTTTTTTCAACGTCTGCCTCCGTCTGGTCCCTGCTACTACGGCTGTCACCGTCACGGGCACCCTGTCCACCACACAGAGACTCATACTCTAGATATCAAAGGGTTGCCCCAGGGACAACCGCTATAGCAGCCTCTCCCTCATCATTTCTTGCCACAGCCCACCGGTTCCCCATACCAAGCACCGTGACACTAGCGTGCCTAGGCCAAAACCGCCAGCCACTCTGGTACTGTGGGCCCCGGCTGATTCCAGGCCCCAAGAAAAGGCTAGGCCCTGGTGGGGGATGTTGCATATAGCTTTTTTATCTTTAACTGATGCGGGTATATAAGGCCTTATTTTTTGCAGAAAGATTTGTATTGTCCAATGAGTTTATTTTTATGGTAGTGGCAACGGCACACTGATGAGGACCCCTTGCGTCCTTAAGGGGTTAACATTATGGGGCACATTTACTTACCCGGTCCTGTTGCGATCCAGTGGCGCGTTCTCCATCGAGGATTCGGGTCTTCCGGCGATTCACTAAGGTAGTGCGCCCAATGTCCACCAGGTGTTGCTGCTGCGCTGAAGTCCGCCAGAGTTCACAGGAGTCCACCATTCTATCTTGGGTGCAGGTAGGCGCGTGTCAAGCGACACATTTTTTTTTTTTTAATTCTGCGATTTTTCCGAATCCATCGGGTTTTCCAAAGGCCACGCCCCCGATTTCCGTCACATGCATCTGATCGAGTGCGCCAAAACCCGGGGCAATTCAGGGAACAATGGCGCAAATTGGTAATATTCAGGAAACCCGACGAAAAATAGCGATTCGGGCCCTTAGTAAACGACCCCCTATATGACCATATATTGACTGACATGGTGAAAATAACTTATAAGTGTAGGCTCTACTACTATGAGGTTGCTGTCAATGTAGAAACAGTTAAACAGTATAACCTTAGAATAAAGGTGCAACCAGAACAAGGCCTATGAACATAGGCAGTCAAACCCAGCAAAACATTGGGGATGTTGCTCCAGATGTACCAAAACAGAATTAAGAAGAAAACAAAATAAGAAATAGTAATACTCCTGAGATAGGGGCCTAGAAAGTGTCAATAACATGTCAGGATGGAAATATCACCTGATAACTAGGGGGTACAATTCACCTCGGTAATCAAACTCCTTGACCTCATTTTCAGTACAGATCGGTCACATAGCAAGTCCCACTGTGATTCTTTAGGAGTGGGTGGTCCCTTGGAATCTTTTTGAATCAGGAGCTTGGTGGTGTAACCCCATTTGTATGCAATGCTTGCGTTTCTTAATGCCGAGATAAATTGTGAAAATTGCCGGCACGTCTGTAAGGTGAATTGAGAAATATCAGCTAAGATCTGGATATACTCATATGGTGACAGTAAAGTCTTTGCCTTCCTCGCTGAAAACATAAGAGCTTCCTTAAAATGGAAAAAGTGGATCCTAACAACAGAGTCCCTTGAAACTTCCTTGAGAGAAATCTCAATCTGGAAAACCTATGGGCTCTGTCGATAATAAATTCTTGAGTCGGGGTGTCAAGCAGGAGATATTTGATAATGCTCGTAATGTATGACTCAAGCTCGAAGGGAGGCACAATTTCTGAGAGGACCCTAAACGTAACATTATTCTGCGTATTTCGATCTACTAAGTCGGCAAATTTGGATTTCATAGTGGTCCGCCAACTGGTAATGAGAGTCAATAAGCTTGTGTTGTGAGCTAGTTACTTCCCCCATTCTGGACTCCAGATGATCCACTCTGCTTTTCAACTCTTCCACCGATCCATCTATTTTATAGTTATGATGGGCTAGGTCTGTGTGCAAGGAGCTTTTTAGAGCGAGCATCATTTCTTTAATTCCTGAGAGGCAGGCTGGTTGGATGTGGGAATTGATGCAAAGGGCCATTGTTTGCAGCTGCCAAGGTGTTACTGTAACAAACAGGGCTGCCACTAGGAATTTTTGGGCCCCTGACTGGAAGATTTTTGTGGGCCCCTGCACCATAGGCGTCTATTCCCACATTGTAACTGTCAGCACCTGCAAACGCGCAACCACAACCAGGCTTGGCACTAGCTGTCAGACTACGTGAGTGGTGGCGAACTCACCTTGCAACAATTCTGCGGGCCCTGCCTAAAGCTGATAAACCACCCTATCAGGTCCCTGAGCGACTCTACAAAATGACAGGGAAAACTTACTTCGTCTGGCAGCTGCTGGATTGTGCAGCGGAAAGGTAACCGGTATACAGGAATACACCAGTGTTCACACTGGTGCACAGAATACTAACACAGGTCTGAGACATGGAAAGCGGGATAACACTAGGAGGTAAACGATACTGAGGGACAATCAACATTATATACAGGTCTTCAGGCTTGATATACACAGGTCAGGTCAAGGTCAAACACAAACACTAAGCCACAGTTCACACACAAATAAATGCCATCTATCCAGCCAACTGCAGATAGAGTGAAGTTTAGGCACGGACGTTACAGTTACACTTTTTTTACCAAAACATTTTTAAGCCATGAAAAGCTACTCTTAACAGGATCTTATTCTACTGCATGTGCCCACTCACTATATAGATAGCCCCTGCAGATCCCCACTTAGTATATAGATAGCCCCTGCCAGTGCCCACTCAGTATATAGATAGACCTTGCACATGTCCACTTAGTATATAGATAGCCGCTGCGCATGTCCACTCAGTCCATAGATAGCCCTAGCACGTTCCCACTCACTATATAGATATTACACTGAATCAACTTAATATATCATCGTAAATGTCCTTTTAGAAGGACTGCAAAGTTTAGCTTCAAGGTGTGAATAATAATGACAAGACTAAACAAACAGATTTTGTAATACTGTTGACTTTTATTTTAATTACTGGGTATTTACTCGAGTATAAGCCGACCCGAGTATAAGCCGAGGCCCATAATTTTACCATCTAAAACTGAGAAAACCTATTGACTCGAGTATTAGCCGAAGGTGAGAAATGCATTGTTCACAGCCTCCCAGTATTTAACCAGCAAGCACCTAGTAGTATACAGCCAGCCCCTCTAGTATACAGCCCGCCCCCTCTAGTATACAGCCTACCCCCTTTAGTAGCCAGCCAGCCCCCAGTTTGCCCAGCACTTAAAAAAAATAAACGTACATACTCAGCGTGCTTCTGATGTTCGGCATGGCTCCTCTTCTGTCTTCTTCACGATGCTCCGGTCCCTGTGGCTCCTCTTCTGTCTGCTGTAACAGAGACGCGGCCATGCAGCCGGCAGAGCACATGGCCGCGTCTCTGCGGCTTGTTACAGCAGACAGGAGAGGAGCTGTGGGGACCAGAGCATTGCGGTGAAGACAGAAGAGGAACCGCGGCGAGCATCAGAACCATGCTGAGTATGTAAGTTTATTTTTTTATTGACTTGTGTATAAGCCAAGGTGAGGTTTTTTAGCACATTTTTTGCTGACTTGATGACACATTAAAATAGTGAAATAAAAGACCCATGAGGATGTGACACTTGTTGAAACGTGTAGGATCAGGTTCAGGGTCAGTTACTAGAACAGTAAATTGTTGATGGCTCTTAAGTTATAGGGCCTAGGCATTTGTGTGAGATAAAAGTAAATTTTATACACAGCCTAATAAAAGTTACATTTTAGCGAACTTTATCAAAGCATTGGCACATCAGTATATAGAAAGCATCTGCACATGCACACTAGATATATAGATAGTCCCTGCACATGCCGATCAGTAGATGGCCAAAGTTTTGAGAATTATACAAATGTCAATTTTTACAAAGTCTACTGCATCAGGTTTTATAATGGCAATTTGCATATACTCCAGAATGTTATAAAGAGTGATCAGTAATTAATTACAAAGTCAATATTTGCCTAGAAAATGAACTTTTTCCCCCTAAACACATTTCAACTTCATTGCAGGCCTGCCTTAAAATTGGTTAAAAGTGATTGCTTCATTAACACAGGTGTGGGTGTTGATGAGGGCAGGGATGGAGATCAATCTGTCATGATTAAGTAAGAATCACACCACTGGAAACTTTATAAGGAGACTGGTGCTTGGCATCATTGTTTCTTTTCTGTTAACCATGGTTATCTCTAAAGAAACACACGCAGTCATCATTGCACTGCACAAAACTGGCCTGGTTTTTGGTCCGTTTTTCCCAATTACCTTAATAGATAAACAGGTTGTAAGCAGCCAAATGCATGGTAAACAGCCAAAAACGGACTGAAAGCAGATGTTTAAAAATGGACCAAAATCACCATGTGTGGCATCACCCTAACAGGGAAGAGTATCGCAGCTAGAAAGATTGCACCTCAGTCAACAATCTATCGCATCATCAAGGAATTCAAGGAGAGAGGTTCCAATGTTGCCAAAAAGGCTCCAGGGCGCCCAAGAAGGACCAGCAAGCACCAGAACCGTCTCTTAAAAGTGTTTCAACTTCGGGATCGGGCAGTGCAGAGGTTGCTCAGGAATGGCAGCAGGCAGGTGTGAGTGCATCTGCACGCACTGTGAGGCAAAAACTCTTGGAGCAAGGCCTGGTGTCAAGGAGGGCAGCCAAGAAGCCACATCAGGGACAGACTGATATTCTGCAAAAGGTACAGGGAGTGGACTGCTGAGGACTGGGGTAAAGTCATTTTCTTTGATTAATCCCCTTTCCGATTGTTTGTAACATCTGGAAAACAGCTTCTTCGGAAAAGACAAGGTGAGCGATACCACCAGTCTTATCTCATGCCAACTGTGAAGCATTCTGCAACCATTCATGTGTGGGGTTGCTTCTCAGCCAAGGGATTTGGCTCTCTCACAATCTTGCCTAAAAACACATCCATGAATAAAGAATGGTACCAGAATGTCCTCCAAGAGCACCTTTTCCCAACTGTCCAAGAGCAGTTTGGTGATCAATAATACCTTTTCCAGCGTGATGGACCACCTTGCCATAAAGCAAAGGGGATAACTAAATGGCTCAATCAATAAAACATAGAGATTTTGAGTCCATGGCCTGCAAACTCCCCAGATCTTAATCCCATTGAGAACTTGTGGTCAACCATCGAGAGACGGGTGGATAAACAAAAACCAACAAATTGTGACAAAATGCAAGCATTGAATGGACTGCTATCAGTCAGGATGTGGTACAGAAGTTGATTGAGCGCTGCCAAGGAGAATTGCAGAGCTACAGAAGAAGAAGGGTCTACACTGCAAATATTGAATTGCTGCATTAACTCATTATAACTGTCAATAAAAGCTTTTGTTACTCATGCTGTAATATTATTTCACTTGTATTTCTGTATGTCATAAAAACATCTGACAAACACATATAAAAACCATAGGGCAACAGATCATATTTGTGTCATTCTCAAAACTTATGGCCATAACTGTAGATAGAGATGGGCGAATTAAATTCGAACCGATAAGCTGAATTTTTCGAAAAAATTTGATTCGACCCGAATCGAATCAAAACGAATCACATTAAAAAACAGGCATTTCCTGGCTGCAGAGAGCCTGTAGTGTGTTGTAGAACGTTGTGCCATGCTTAAATATGCATAGGGAGCGTGGTTTGGTCTTCAAACAATGCTGTGTTTTAGATTGACACGCACATGACAGCCGCGGCTCTTAGAATCGCTTCACTCTTCACTTCCATGTGCACTTACATAGGCCAACTTCCCCAAATAAGCGAAGCGGGAACGCAGCCTGACAAGGTAACGTCTGTGCCAGCTCGAAAGGACTGAGCTGAGGGCCAAGATCCCACTATAACATCAAAGAGTGCACTCTTTTTACACTGAGTGGCACAATGATATATTGTGTTGGTGGCATCAAAAGCAGCAGCAGCAGCAGGAGCCCGCAGAGTGGCACAATGATATAGTGTGAGTCTAATACATTTGACGGACCCTAGCTATCCGGGTACCAGGCTGCCTGGCACCTGCTCTTGGCCAGCAGTAGTACAGGAGGCACTCAGTTACCTTTGCTGTGAGAATGCAATCTCGCTTTCAGCTCTCCAGGTAGGGCCCCTCCTACTGCTTCTGGCCTGCAGACTAAATCAGGCTCTAACGAGGCCTGTGACCCGCACCTGTGGGCAATTCACAAACCCAGGACCGGAGCCCGGGTGGAGTAGGAGTCCCACTACCAGCCTACCCCTACTCCATAATAAGCAGGCCCCGTACGGACATTACAAAAGTGTCTGTGTTAGCTAGGCCAACACAGACAAAACAGACTATTCCTGCTTATCATGTCTGCATTAACCCTTGGGTTACTGCAGACAAACCCAGGGCTTTTACCACATGCATTAGAAGTCCTGCGTTTTTTGTCGGCCTGGAGTTTGGTGCGAGCAGAGGGCTGCAGCAAAGAAAGGCGAGTCTGCTCCCAGATGGTCTTCAGATCTCGTATCAACAGCAGCAGGAACATCAGTGGGCACAGGAAGAGGTGGTCGTGGATGCTGTCCATACACGATGAAGAAGGGAGAAGAACCAGAAGTCTCAGAGTTCAAGGAATTGTATGAGAACTCCGCCCATGGCAATAAAGCGGACCAGGCGTCCTGACGGGCAGAGACGAAATGGCGAAGATAGCAGCCTAGAGTTTGGTTGACTCTCTCTACTTGTCCATTAGACTGTGGATGGTATGCAGAGGAAAAGTCCATTTTCACCTGTAATTGGCTACACAGAGATCGCCAGAAGCGGGAGACAAACTGAACCCCTCGATCCGAAACAATGTGTAATGGTAATCCATGCAGTCGAAAGATGTGACTGAAGAATAGGCTGGCTAGGCGTGGAGCAGATGGCAGTCCAGGCAACGGAATAAAATGGGACATTTTAGAGAACCGGTCAGTACCACCCAGATGACAGTATTCCCAGAGGACAATGGAAGGTCTGTGATAAAGTCCATGGCCATGTGCGTCCATAGTAACGGGAAATGAGGGCTATAGTACGCTGCACTCCAGGGTGCCCAGCCACACAAGTGCAATGTCCCCAAGTTAAAATTCTCTTCCGAAGAGCAGGTCGGACATACGTCTTTCCTGGTGGAAGCTGCCGGAGATCCACTGGAGCAGCCTGAACCAGTCGTTCCGGAGGAACAATATGACTAGGAACGGGATCTTCTCCAACCACATCTGAAGCACGAGAGAGGGCATCGGCCTTAACGTTCTTCTCTGCAGGACGGAAATGTATTAAATAATCAAATCGGGAGAAGAAGAGAGACCAACGAGCCTGTCGAGGATTAAGACGCTGAGCGGTCTGGAGATACAGGAGGTTCTTGTGGTCGGTATAAATATGAACCGGATGACGAGCTCCCTCCAGTAGATAGCGGCATTCCTCCAAAGCTAACTTTATGGCCAAGAGTTCCCGATCACCAATGGAATAATTTCTTTCGGCAGGTGTGAAAGTCTTTGAGAAAAAGCCGCAGGTGAGGGTACGACCCTTGGGCCCCTTCTGAGTGAGGACGGCCCCAGCACTCACGGATGAGGCGTCAACCTCTAATTGGAAAGACCTCTCCGTGTCAGGCCTTGTGAGTACTGGCGCAGAAGCAAACTTCAACCCAGTGAAGGCCTCTTCAGCAGCCGGAGGCCATAGTCTAGGGTTGGCATCCTTCTTAGTCAATGCCACGATGGGAGCCACCAGGGAGGAGAAGTGAGGAATGAATTGACTATAATAATTGGCGAAGCCCAGAAATCTTTGTATGGCACGTAACCCGAATGGACGAGGCCACTGAAGTACGGCTGCCAACTTGGAAGGATCCATCTCCTTTAACATATGAAAAAGCACTTTTAAGAAGTCTGTTAACCCGTTAGGTGTTTTATAGGGGTTAGAACAAAATGGAGGTGCGGTCTACAATTTGTAATATTTTTGGACAATACTTTCATTTTGGGCAGAAATTTAAAAATTCACAATGGATTAAATGAAAAAAAGACTCAAGAAATCTGATACCCAATTTCTCCCCAGTGTACCGATACCCCATATGTTGTGGTAACTTACTGCATTGGCAGGGCTGGATTAAGGTTGGTGGGGCCCCTGGGTTCAAAATATGGTGGATGTAGTCCAGACAGAGAAGAGAAATCGCTATATACATCTCATGAGAATTAACTATATACAGCGCCCCCAGTAATCACTATATACAGCATCCAGTATTAACATTATACAGCCCCATTAATATTCACAGTTGCCAGCAACAACTATGTACAGCTCCTCCAGCAACCACTATATACAGCTCACCCAGCGATCTCTATATGCAGCTCCCCCAGCAACCACTATATACAGCTCCCAGCAATCACTAAATACAATCCCAGCTATATACAGCTCCTAGCAATCACTAAATACAGCTCTCCCAGCAATCACTATATACAGCTCACACAGCAATAACTATATACAGCTCCCCAGAAATCACTGTATACAGCTCCCCAGCAATCACTGTATACAACTCATAGTAATCACTATATACATCCCCAGTAATCTCTATATACAGCCCCCAGCAATCACTATATACAGCTCTCCCAGCAATCACTGTATACAGCTCCCAGTAATCACTATATACGGCCTCCCAGCAATCACTATATACAGTTCCCCCAGCAATCACTATATACAGCTCCCCAGTAATCACTGTATACAGTCCAGTAATAAAAATATACAGCTCCACAGCAATCACTATATACAGCCCCCCAACATTACCTATATATAGTCCTTCAGCATTAAATATATACAGACCCTATAATAACTATGTGCAGCCCCCTATTAGAACTATATACAGCCCCTATGACCATATACAGCCTCCCTATAACTATACAGTCCCCTATAATAACTATATACAGTCCCCCTATTATAACTGTGTACAGGCCCTATAATAGCTATATACAGCCCCCTATAACTATATACAGTCTCCCTATAATAACTGCACACATCTCCCCATAACTATATACAGCCCCCTATAACTTTGCACAGTCCCCCTAGAATAACTATATACAGTCTTCCTATAATAACTATGTAACTAATAACTATATAAACCCCCTATAATAACTGTATACAGTCCCCAAAAAAACTCTTTGCACTTCAAAATAAGGGATATAGGGATATAGTGGTCTTATTTTGGACTGCGAAACATTTTTTAAATCACTTTTTAGAGCATTTTTAAAGGGTATCAATTGAAAATTTGAGAGTTTTTTGGGGGGTGTATGATTTATGTTTTATTAAAGAAATTGTTATATCGCAGTGATACCAAATATGTGGGTGGTTTTCTGTATTTTATTCAATTTCAGTGAATAAAAACTAATTTGGAGAAAATCTTGTATACTTTATTCTTTGGGTCGGTACGATTATGTGGATACTAAACTTGTATAGGTTTTATAATGTTCCATACGATTACAAAAATTAAAACCTCCTGTACAAATTTTTTTTTTATTTTGCCATCTTCTGGCGCCAATAACTTTTTCATACTTTGGTGTACGGAGCTGTGGGTGGTGTCATTTTTTGCGACTTTTGATGTTGTTTTCATTGCTATAATTTTTAGGACTGTGCAACCTAATGGCAAAAAAAGTGCCATTTTCGACTATTTTCCATTACGGGGTTAAACGCAGTGAAAACCCATTATTGTATTTTGATAGATCTGGCATTTTCAGACTCGTCAATACCTAATTTGTTTATGATTTTGACTATAATGATTTTTATTATAATTTTTTTTTAACTTTTTTTTTAATTTTTACTTTTACTATTTTTCAGACTCCCTAGGGTACTTTAATCCTAGGTTGTCTGATCAATCCTATTGTCAGGCTTGCGGGATGTGGATCCGCTGGACCACTGCAGACGATGGCACAAGCCACTACCTGGGACCGGAGTCTAAGTGGTACCTGGTTTTCACCAGAGCCCGCCACAAAGCGGGTTAGACAAGCTGCGGCGTGGTACCACCAGGTCGTTCCTCAGGCGTGACTTGTCTGCAGTGGCGGCCAAGGTTGAGGTACAGAAACAGGAGTCAAGCTCGAGGTCACAGTCCAGGCACAGGGTCAGGGCAGGTGGCAGAGATGCAACGTCAGGGTCCAAACCGGGGTCAGCAACAGGAGGTCCAAGCAGAAGGGTACGGGAACACAGAATTCACGACAGCAATACGGAGGGACACTGGTACACGGGAACACGAAGGTAGTCAGGTAACACAGGAACACGGAAGGAGTCAGGCACGCGGAAAACACAGGAACGCAGAAGACACTGGAACGCAGAAGACACTGGAACGCAGGCAAATCGCAACAGAGCTTTCTCTAAGGCTGTGAGGCACAAAGATCCGGCAAGGTAATAAGGGAGGTACTTGCCTTTTAAAGGTGAAGTGTTCAGCCAGCGCACCAATCAGCGGTGCGCTGGCCCTTTAAGTCTTCTGAACGTGCCGCGCGCGCGCCCTAGGAGCCGGGGACGCACGCGCACGGAGCCAGACGGAGACACAGGAACGGGGAGAGGTGAGCTGCGCCGGCGCTGCGCCAGCGAGCCCCGGGGAGCACGGGTGAGCCCGCGACCCGCAATAAGAGTCGCGGGACCACCCGTGACACCTATGATATACTGCCATACTACAGTTTGGGGATTTTCCACCTCATCCATTACAAAGCCCTCTCCATGCACCGGGACCTGGCGCGTGCCGTACTAGTACGCCGTGCGTCATGAAGGGTTTAAATGTGTAATTGCCAATATAAAGCACATTTTTCTATAATGTGTTAGGCGATAAGTTATTAATGGTAAAACTTCTACACATGATTAAGTGGGAAAAAGATCAAGAGGAAAGCTATACCGAAAAGCAGTGGCAAAACGCTCCTACATTGTACCATAAGTTGCTACAAGGTATTTCACATCAGGAAATGATTGCTAAGACCAGAATGTAATGGTATTTTACCCCATATAGACATCACCTTTTATACCCCAATTCATAATTGCAGTAACAGAGGCACTTTGCTTCAAACATTATGGTTCTGCCCAGTGATTACACTGCTTTGGAAATAAACAGAGTATGTTATCTCTCAAATCAAGGGAGAGAAATATAATCTTAAAGCAGCTATGGCTCTGTTGCTGATTGATGTAGCAGATACTCCGGCCAAATTAAGAATTATTATTACACATATACTAATGGCTAATATATTTGGAATCCACCAGCTGCTCCCCAGGTGAATGAGGTCTTGTCTTCAATTAATACCAATTTTGCTTATGAAAAAGCAATTCCACTGCAAAAAGGCCACTTTTCCCAGTTCTCATCCCAATGGAACAATTGGATTAATAGTCAACACTACAGGAAATAGTACTATGGACATTAGCATAGCTGCTTGTCTTTTAGACATTGATTAAATTGTATTTGGTACAATTCTTGTTGGTTTATTATATGATGGATAAGACAAGATAAGTTTATTGTGAGATTGTTACTTCAGCCACAAGGAAACTCTTGCCAGGGTGAGCCAAGGGGGACTGTCAAGACCAGAACTGAGTATGGTATTTATGTCATGCTGTGGTAGTTATGCCATACTGTTGGCTTATGCTAATCCTTTATTAGTTAACAGATGTACTTAAAAGAGGGAATGCCTCATATGTGGAGACATACCCCATGCATCTTGTGAATTATCTGTAACTTTGCTGCTTGTTTTAATTTAAAAAAGAAAAAGAAAATGAAGCTAAATATGGATAAATTTATGGTTATGCACCTGTCAAATAATTATATTGCAAAATATACCCTAGGGGAGCAAATCTGGGTGAGTCCCTTGTTAGAAGTACCTGTATGTACTTGTAGATCATAGACCAAACAATGGCATGCAATGTCAATCAGCTGCCTGTAAACCCAGCAGGATCTTTTCATGTATCAAAAGAGGTAGAGTCTCTTATGATAGTAACAAGGACTAGTGCACCATATGCACTGGAGTAGCATGGATCTGTTGCCTATATACATAGCACAAACACATGGAATTGTTAGGTCCTTAAAACATCAATTTTTATTGAGTACAAATCTTAAAGCTCTCATATAATAAAATTAGTTGAATGACTCCAAAAATGGTTGTTTCTACTAGACCTGTTACATGCAGCATAGTTTTTACCTATACCACAATCATATTGTAAAAGGACAAATGTCTGTGCGTAACCAATGTGTCCCTGTGATATCTCAAATATGCAACTCCTCTTCAAAGCTGCAACAATTTTCACTTTTGTTAGTCATATGATTTAAAAAAATACCACAAATAGGTACATATTGCTCATTTTGCTGGCTATGTCCTTCCAAGCTGAACAGCTTTTTGTTACTGTATTACCATACAAAAAGAACTTAAAATTATTCAGGATTGGTCGCCTATTCCTTTAGAATTGTACCGGAATGTGGATTTAATTTCATTTTTTTAGGACCTAGTACATAAGTACAACTTTTATATTTCTTTTAAAATAATTTTTAAGTTTGTTTTAACAGTTTATTTGCAGTTCTATAGTGAAGCTTAGAACATTCTACATTTTGGGAAAAAATGCGTTTTACCAAAGATATGTGTATATTACTGCTGTAAAAACTTTCAAATACAGTGGAACTGATAATTAGAATCAAATAGAAAATCTTATTGCCCCCCCATAGGGGAAATAAATGCATCACAACAACTACATAAGACATACAATGCATAATAATAATGCATTTGTAGCGGCTTTTTGCACAGTGCACTTAGGGGTTTTTTTTGTGCCTGGTATTATTTTATTCCAGTGTGCCATCTGTTAGGTGTGTTAGTAATCTGGGGCATTTATCTAATTTTTCTGTGTGCAAGCTGTGCGGCTTGTCTGTGTAGTTTGGTGCACATTATAAAATTTTTCTGTGTACTGGCTGTGTGGCTTGTCTGTTTAGTTTGGTGCGAATTATCCAATTTTTCTGCCTGCCAGCTGTGCAGCCTGTCTGTGTAGTTTTGTTGCACATTATCCATTTTTTCTGTGTGCTGGCTTTGCGGCATGTCTGTGTAGTTTGGTGCGCATTACCAAATTTTTCTGGTGCACGTGATCTTTTTATCTGTGTACCATATAATATGTACAATCTATCCGAAGACGCAAACTATGTTGGAGGCATACAACATGCTGGCATCTGACAGAGTCAGCTAGTGGGACTGATGTCCCCTTTTACCCCTCCTTCTCCTCATCTTCCAGTGACCTTGAAGAACCCCGAGAAGGTGCTGTAGAGTTTATACTGGAGAAGTGCCTGGGACTTCTGCCAGACACTTTCGGGAGAAGTGTCTGGAATTTCTACAGGAGAAAGGCCTGGGACTTCTAGGGGAGAAGTGCTTGGGACTTCCATTGACCCCACATAGGTAGCCCCAGATAATTGTGCCCCACAGGTCCCAGACATTACAGGCCAACCTGGAATTAAATTTGACACGGCATGACAACATATTGCCCAAACCCCACTTCATTTATGCACAACCCCACTGGTAGACCCCTGTCACTGCAGCAGAGATAGAGAAATATTGGGGCACAACACTTTATATGTAAGTAAAGTAAGGAAGAAATCAATCAGGAACTACTGGAGCACAGGCATTTTGATACCACACCATGATTTTCCACATGGCATTGAGCAGGATGCGCTTTGAAACCATCCACAAGATTTTGCATTACGTGGACAACACACAGTGCCCACCCAGAGATGGTCCCAGTTATGATTGTTTGTTTAAGGCCCATATTAGACCATTTTAGTGCCAAGTTTGCCCAGGCATATACCGTTGCAAAACATGTGGCCATAGACGAGTCTCTGGTAAGATTTAAATGGAGACTTCAATTTCCGTCATTACCTGCTCCATAAGAGGGTCCGGTATGGTGGGAAGATATATAAGCTGTATGAAAGTACATCAGGGTAAACATACAAGTTTAGGGTATATGAAGGGAAAGACTCCACAATAGTGCCCCCAGAAAATTCCCCGCTTCTGGGTATAACTGCAAAGATAGTGTGGGATTTCGTGCGCCCACTACTGGCCAGGGTTACTACCGCTACCTGGATAATTTTTATACGAGCACTACACTATTCAAGAAATATGGTGGTATGTGGCACTGTATGCAGAAATCACAGAGGACTCCCTCTCTGCTTGGGCAAAAACTTAGAAGGCATAAGAACCAGGCACTATGCAGCGACAATATTACATAGGCACACCAGCACCCCTGCCTCAGTATGAGGTACAAGTACAGAATCGCCCAAGCCTGACTACATATTGAACTATAAAAAGTAAATGGGAAGGGCTAACTTGTCAGACCAGGTGCTTCAGCCTTAAAACACCATGAAGAAATCTAGGGTGTGGCACAGGAAGCTGGCCCTGAACATCAAGCAAATGGCACTGTATAATGCATATGTGATGTGCAGGCCAGAGGGGAACTTTCCTGGGTTATCAAGAGGTAGTTGTTAAGCATGTTTTTTTTTTGGTGACGATTATGGGTAGAATGCCAGTACTTCTGTATTTTCCAAAATTGGGTTTCTATTGTACTAGTACCAAGGGGTTCTGCTAAAACGATTTGTCACTCCAAAATCAAACCTGTGAAAACAGAGTTCCAAAAGCTAAATTTTGCTTCTTTCCTTCTGAGCACTGCTATGTGCCCATCCTGTGGATTATTGCCACATACGAGGTATTGCCATACTCGTGACAACCTGCAGAATGATATTTGGGGTGTTTGTCTAAAGTGGCATGAGTTGGACACAATACATTTGGCACTAAAATGGCATATTTGAGAAAAAAATGCAATTTTTACTCTTATTATTTTGTATTACATTTTGGCCAGCATGTTGGGGGTTAAAATGTTTACCACAACCACATATACATTCTTTTAGGGGTGTAGCTTCAAAAATGGTGTAACATTTTTTGGGTTTCTATAGTACTGGTACCTCAGGGGCTCTGCGAACATGACATAGCAGTCATGAAACCAAGCTCATAAACAACAGAGCTCCAAAAGCTACATTTTGCTCCTTCCCCTCTCAGCCAGGAGTGTCCCCCCATCTTGTTGGCTCCAGGACCAGTTGCGACAGGTAATTGTCTTTTGTCATTGTCAAAAGTCTGATACATTTGAAGAACCGAGTTTCTGCCCCCAGTCTATACCGGGGTAATTGAAATCCCCCATGATGATTACTTCACCATGCTTTGAGACCACATCTATTTGACTTAATAGCAGTTCCTCTGCTACCTCCATTATATTCGGAGCCTTATCACAAATGCCTAGTACTGTTTTGTTATTCCTTTTTCCTCCTTTTATCTCCACCATAGGGACTCCACATTTTCATTTTCTTCACCTATGTCATCTCACAGGATGGGTTTGAGACAAGATTTCACATATAAACTAACCTCTTCCCTTTATTTATATGATCATTTATAAAAAGACTACAGCCATTTATATTAACAGCCCAGTCATAACTATTGTCCAGCCATGTTCCACTTTATCATATTTGCCCTCCAACACTACAGTTCCTCAATCTTATTTGTGAGGATTCTGGCATTAGTGTGCATACACTTTATACAGTTTTCCCTATTGCTGTGATGCTTATTCCCTGATATTATCCCAGCACCCCTTCCTCCCCCATGTACCATAACTCTTCACAGTTGCCTATCTACACTGTCTTGCTCTGTATAAGTTTATTTGCCCTCCCCACATTTCTCCAGTTTAAACACTCCTCCAACCTTCACATCATTTTTTAACCTTTCCTATGTCTTATTACATAACCTTCATCAGCTAATGGAAATGCATATAAATTGAAAACACTAATTATATAAATCCATCACAATCTTTAGTAACACCGTAAGTGTATTTTCACAGGGGTAAAGAGCTCTATATAACAGGTGCTGTTTACATTTGTTATAATAGATAAATAAAATAATATAATAATATAATATGAATAATGGATTACAATTTCATTAGGACTATTGGTTTCCAAGGGCAAAAAGAAAAGGACCACTAGGTTTAAAGGCATTCTGATGATGATACAACCTGAGGAGACGTGAGGCATGAAGATCTCTGCTAGAGACTCACCTACCCTCCTCAGAGCCAAACCCCTTCCAATGCACCAAATTCTAAAAAGAGTTCTGAACTCTTCCATAATCAAGAATTCCCTCAATATCAAATTCCAGTTCTCCTTAAATGTTAATTGGAGCTGGTGATTTGGACCTAGGCAAAGCAGGGAGAACTTGCTTTTTCAATAGAGATTTGTGCAAGACATTATGGACATGGAGGTTTTCGGGTAACTGTAGTCAGAATGACATTGGTTTGTGGGACTGCAGAGAAGAATTGGTTAATAAAGAGTTAAACTTGCATGCATTTAGCAAATGTGACAGGCCTGCCTAAATAAGTGAGTTTTAAGAGAATGTTTGAAGCATTGGGGGTTGGGCATTAGTCTGATAGACTGGGTTAGGGCATTCCAGAGAATGAGTGCAGCTCTGGAGAAGCCCTGGAGACATGCATGGGAAATTCAAATTCAGGAAGAGACTAATCTAAGATCACTAGCAGATTGAAGACTGAGATGAGAGAGGAGAGGTAGGGCATGCAGTATTATGAAGAGCTTTGTAGATGAGGGTTATTAATAGAGATGAGCGAACATACTCGTCCGAGCTTGATGCTCGTTCGAGCATTAGCGTACTCGAAAGTGCTCGTTGCTCGGACGAATACTTCGCCCGCTCGAGAAAATGGCATCTCCCGCCGTTTTGCTTTTTGGCGGCCAGAAACAGAGCCAATCACAAGCCAAGAGACTCTGCACTCCACCCAGCATGACGTGGTACCCTTACACGTCGATAGCAGTGGTTGGCTGGCCAGATCAGGTGACCCTGGAATAGACTAGCCCCTGCCTGCGCTGCTCGGATCATTCTGGGGGTCATTTACTAAGGGCCCGAATCGCGTTTTCCCGACGTGTTACCCGAATATTTCCGATTTGCGCCGATTGTACCTGAATTGCCCCGGGATTGTGTCACACGCGATCGGATTGTGGCGCATCATAGATAGATAGATAGATAGATAGATAGATAGATAGATAGATAGATATGAGATTGATAGATATTAGATAGATATGAGATAGATAGATAGATAGATAGATAGATAGATAGATAGATAGATAGATATTAGATAGATAGATATGAGATAGATATGAGATAGATATGAGATAGATATGAGATAGATAGATATGGATAGATAGATAGATAGATAGATAGATAGATAGATAGATAGATAGATAGATAATAGATATGTGCAGGGGCGTAACTGGGAGAGGCAGGGCCCCATAGCAGACTTCTAAATGCCATATACAGATATACAGCATATACACACACCTAAAGCATATACACATCACCGATACACACACATATAAAGCATATATACATCACATATATGTTATATACATATTACCCAGTACAATGTGCAGCATGATATGTATATAATGGTGCACATCCTTGATTCTTTAGTGTCAGGTCAGATGACGGGGCCCCTGACACTTTGGCCCCCATAGAGGCTGCTATGGCTGCTACCACTGAAGTTACGCCCCCCGGATATGTAATAGATGGATAGATATGACATTGATATGAGATACAGATGCAAGGATAATTAGGAGGATTCAAAAACAAACTTTTACTATACTTTTCTGCTGTTGTCTGTAGACCGATGTGTATGGATGCTACACCACCGATGTTGACACTGACTACTTCAAATATAAGCATGACACCTACGATAACAATGTTCATGTGGAGGTGTCGCTCATAGAAGATGGAACAGGTACTGACATCTATGGTCTCACACATAGATCCAGTCACCGTGACTGTGGTAGTCTACTTATATTTGTTATCCATGGCCCTCCACGCTGCAGCTTCAAAGGCTGTTACACTGTTACAGGAGTACTTCTTTCCACTGTGTTAGATTACAGCAGGCAGACGGGAGTGCTAAGGGTTCAGGGTGGAAGCGGGAGATACACAGTGTAACAGCCTATGAATCCAGAGCAGATAAGATAAGAGATAAGCTCTTCTAAAAGCCCCCCTCCCCCCCAGACCACTTCTGGTACACTATTACCACAGTCATGACGCCTGGATCTATGAGTAAGTGTGCCTGGTTTATCATGCTTGCATTTAATGGTAGATTTCCTTTAGGCCCATTTTCCAAATAATGAAATGATGAAAATGTTTTGTTGCAGGGGTTGAAAGAAAAGCTAGAAAAAACATTTTCATCACAGATGTTCTTGCCACAGTGGAGTTTAAAGTGTCCAGAGGCGTCTACAAGCCAGGAGTGGATTATCGAGGTTCGGTAGGTGATACATATTTCATAGGAGTTATGCCCTATCGCTTATATAGCCGGTCCACCACACACATATGCTCTGAGAGAAGCATTGCTTCGGGAAAAGAATATAGTGTATCTTGGGCAAAATGTGTGAAAAAACTCCCAGAGCTGGTTGACTAGTCTTGCCAGCTGGGTTCTGATTGGTGAACTTCCAATGCTCTCTGGATTGCAGCCAGAGAAATGTACGGTATATATAAAGGAAAAAACTGTTTCAGCACCAAAGAAGTAAAAAATAAAAATTTCCTTTATTCATTACATTTTAAAATAACAAGCAAAGGGCACTGCCACCCCAAGTGGCAGAGTATGAGAAAGCAGCCTAATGGCCCCCTAAGCCTCTTGGGCCCGGTTGTGACTGTACCCTCAGCACCCCCTCAAGTTATAACTCTGGGTTAGAGCAGGGGCCCACCGGAGGATCCTATGGTACTCCGGTGGGCCAGTCCGACACTGTAGTGTCCTACCATGAAACCTATAACTCAATGTTAGGGAAATATACATATGCCCCAACTTTGTTTTTTTTACAAAACTTTGTCAGATGAGACACAATTTCTTACAATTTCAACATTATTAAGGGAAAAAAAATCATGATATGAAAGGATTGTTAAGTTCTATATCAAGGTAAAATAAGAGATATTTGTGACTTCTTCCTATAGATGACTCTAACAGGGTCAGATGGACTTCCATTGGCAGATGAGGATATTGAGCTGTATGTGGATGAGGAAAGAAGGGAAGAAGTCTACACGACGGATAATGTTGGAATGGCAAGATTTACATTGGAATCCACCATCTTTACTAACGAAGTCATGAATCTTCGGGTAATCGAAACATGAGAATTTTTTTGATTCTTCTAGAGTTCACTAGGTTTCCCTTTGGTGGTCTATTTCATGTGCTGATGTTTCCCATGTCACACACTGGTCTATGTTCCTCTATTGATGATGGGTTAACATGTCATGTGACCAATGCCCTCAATTATTGGCCACTGCCTTCAGTGGTACTGATGGAACAGAGACCAGTATGGAACAGGGGGCAAAGAGGTCTCCTCATCTGGAATATCATTGGCAGAAACTTAGGACATGCCATAACTCTCTGATGGAGAGGAAACCCTGAACATTTACCCTATATCCACTTAGTATGACAAAGATGCACCAGACTGAGAGCCCTTGAAATATAAAATAGTATTAAAACCTTGCATTGTTCTTCCTACGGTTGTTGATAAAAATTACTTTTGTTAACTTTTATAGGCACGATTCTTACCCAGACAACCAGAGGCCGACCCTACAGATCCTTCTGAAGTCCAACCGGTGTATAACGATGGCTATGCATCATTGATCCCCTCATACGCAAATACGATAAGCCAAGTGAAAATCAGAAATGATCCTTTTCTCCTGCCCTGTAATGAGAAAGTTAACCTCTGGGCAGACTACGTCCTGGATCCTTCAGAGTTCTCAAAAGAAACTATAGAATTTCACTACATGGTAAGTGATAATGAGGCATCTTAGTTGGACGCTACAGTAGGGAGAATCTAATGGATTTCAGGTAGTCACCAAAAGGGAGAGCTTTTTTTTTTAATTGAATTCAATGGAAGTTATATTCATTCCTATCTACTAAGCTGATCATTCTGCTATGTGGAACATTGAGAAAGAAAGCTCTGTTTTAACATTAGGCTCTTAATGTCATGTGACCAGAGTGATGTCATCTAAGGTCCTGTTACATTTGTAACGTCTACCCCATGTATGTATCTGATCACATGAAACCACAGCAAACCTCCATAGAGGCATGGGGAGGAGTAGAAGTCCATGGAGGGTTAAAAGACCTTAGATGACATCACCTTGGTCACATGACATTAAGTGCTAAATGATGAAGAGAGGCATGGGACATGGGGAGGAGTAGATGGGAGTGGCCGGCTGAGTAGAACACTCCCCCTCTGATACCAGGTCATATAACATAAAGTTTATTTATGGGGATGTAAGGGAAACAATTTGAAGCTAATAGAAAAGTGTCAGTTAGGTTTCCATAGAGCCCTGTTAACTATCACTAGCTGTATTAGCAAAAATGTGGTGGCAGGTTTCCTTCAAGTGGGCAGGTCACCAATTTTGTACATGAATATTTGTGTCTTTCTTACAGGTCATCACATTTGGAAGAATTGTCTTCAGTTCAAGTATAAGACACACAACATCTACAATCGGAGGTATTATCAGGACTCTGTCCAGCACTGCAATGAGCTATTCTGTTCCTTTTGGGTTGTTGTCTTGTCGTTATAAAATCTTACAACAATTTCTCATTATAGAAAAATCATGTAGCTCTGTGCAGGGTTATATAGGATGATGTTAAACCAAACAGTTCAATTATAAAACGAGGGGAAGAAATAAAATTGGAAAAGTAAATGATGTGTCTTCCAATGTTTGGTGGATATTTCCAATGAACAGGGACAATAATAAGAGGGGTAGAATTATATATGTCCATGTATCTGCAGTATATGCTGGTAGGATCCAGGATCTAATGGTTCACCTTTAAATAATGGGACCTTCTGTAATGTTTTTGATTTCATTTAGGACCAAAGAGCTTCTTTCCCTTTCCGATTATGATTAATTCTGACATGTCACCAGCGGCTACCATCATCATTTATGCCGGCCTTGAAAATGGAGAACTGATTGCTGACAGTGTTAAGATCCCAGTCACCAGCTGCTTTCCCAATAAAGTAAGTGATATGGCCTTGTTCATCTGCCATTTACAGGGGCATAACTACTGGGGTAGCAGCCATAGCAGCAGCAATGGGGCCCGCAGTGTCAGGGGGCCCCAGCATTCGACCTCACACTAAAGAATGGAGGATGTGCACCATTGTATGCATATTATGCTGCACCATTATATTCATATTATGCTGAACATTGTACATCATAATATGTATACATATTTGTGATATATATGTGCTGTATATCTGCTGTGATGTGTTTGCTATATGGGAAGGGGAGCCCCATGCACCAGCCTGCTATGGGGCCCTGTCTTTCCAAGTTATGCAACTGGCCATATATCAAAATTATATTCATCATTCCTATAAAGTTTCGTACCACTTCTGAATCATATTCCCTACCCAAAGGATAGGCATAAGTGTTTGATTGTTGAAGTTTGAGATTTTGGGACATCCCACCTCAATCACAAGAAGGAGAGCCCACTATACTCCCTGATGGCTCCAAATGTATATAAGCTGGTCTGGTAGTCCTATAGCAGTCAGTGGTGTACAGGTCAGAAGTACCATCATCATGGAGTTGGTTTGGGTCGATGTGAAACATGACACAACCCTGTTTAGTGGTGTTCCCAATTTCATGACATAGTCCATGTAGTGGGGCTTCTTCGCTACCAATCGCTTATCACTCTTGTGAGTTGATATTTTTGATTCCGTGTAGGTATCCCTTAAGTTTTCGGATGAGGATAGTCTTCCTGGATCTATGGTGAATCTCCACATCAGCGCTTATCCCAACTCCTTGTGCAGTGTCCGATCTGTGGATAAGAGTGTTGAGCTCCTGAAAGCAGAAGAGAAGCGTTCAGAGGATGTCGTAAGTAGCTATTATGCCATTTTTGTTGTTTTTTTGCTTTTTGGGTTTTCCGCTTTGAGCCTTTCTTGTTTACATCTAAACAGTACGGTGGCTCAGTGGTGAGCACTACGACCTTGCAGCGCTGGGGTCCTGGATTCAAGTTCAGGTCAACATCTGCAAAATTTTGTATGTTCTCTCCATTTTTGCGTGGGTTTCCTCTGGGTTCTCCAGTTTCTTCCTACACTCCAAAAACATACTGGTAGGTTGTTTAGATTGTGAGCCCCATGGGGACAGGGACTGATATGGCAAACGCTGTGGAATATGATGGCGCTAATATTACATAATATACACATGTGATTAGAATTTGACCTCATATTTATGTTTCTGGAATAGGTAAATGAATACCTGAACCAATGGGATACAGTTGGTTACCCCATACAAATTGAGGAATTGCAGCAGTGTCCAAGTGGTTCTTCTCCTGTTTTTGTAGACTCTTCTGATCGACCTGATATCTTCACTGGTTTTGAGGTAATACTTAGTACTGTAGATCATATTGTAGTTATGATCGGTATACTGTATATTGTCTATCTGCCACGGCTGACTAACAATTAATTGAGTAGGGATCAATGGCCATGGACCACTTTCTGCAATGATGCTGCATTCAATGGGATCTCATGGCCATGAAGTGTTAACAACACTGTAGCCTTCAGCCATTGGACAAAGCAGCCAAGTCATGTGACAACAAAATGGCTGCAACATCACCTTAGCCAAGTGTCTGTGCTAAAAGAATGCAAGTAATTAGCCAATCGAGTTTAATACATCTCAATTTAGGACTTGTTCACACAAAAGTGTTTGGTCCCTGAAGCATGGCGCGTGAGGTGGTTGCATTTCATGGACTGAACACTTCTACTAGGTCGTAGTCCAAGCGTCATAGCCGCGAGACCTCATTGCATCGTCAATAACTATGATTTTTGGATTCCCATGTTTGGTCCACCAAATGTGGTCAACTTATGGTTTTTTGTGCATTCATGGCACAGGGACTCCCTAAATTCATGGAAAGTGGAAAGTACAAATATATATGGATTATTTACACATAGAATAAAAGTTATATACTCTGTTGTATAATTAGTATCTTTCTATGTTTAACAGGATTGTGGGATGAAAACCGTTACTAACTTTGTTATCCGAAAGCCACCAAATTGCTATGTGGCAAAAGCCACGGATGCTTTGGGTGGGGAAGGTAAGATTACTTTGTTTAATGTATTTAATAAGATAAAGCTCTACTTGGGCTGACCATGGGGTTATTCTAGGGCAGTGATGGCTAACCTATGGCACTGGTGCCAGAGGTGGCACTCAGAACCCTTTCTGTGGGCACTCAGGCCATCACCAGAGATGACTCCAGGTATCTTCCTGCAGTCCCAGACAGCCCAGGACTTGCTGTGCACAGAGCTATTTTAAAGTGACAGCTCTACCTGGGAATATTTTCTGCTTTATTGGTGTCCTCAGGTGCTGGTATGAATGAAAGCTGTGACAGAGAAGGGAGTATAAATCATAAATCAAATTTCTGTATTTGCACTTTGCGATAAATAAGCGGGTCTTTGTCGTAGTTTGGGCACTCGGCATCTAAAAGGTTTGCCATCACTGTTCTAGGGTAAGTAGCAGCAGAATTGTGTGAAATTTACATAACAGTTGGGATTTATACAAAGTTTCCACTACTGGTTCCTAATGTCCAGCAGGTTAATTATTCATGCGGATTCAGGGAGCAGAATCCAACCTTTTCAATTCAACGGCTGAACTTTCCCCCCTGCTACTGCGAATTACTGCTAACTGACCTCCTTTTTTGTCAAGATCGGGAGGCTCTCGAAAAGTAGTCCCCATCCTAACTTGGCCTAGGAAAACGAATTCTTTACAGTCTGACACTAAGGGCAGCTCTGGTTCACCTCCGGTATACCCCCCCCCCCCCCCCCCCCCCGCCATGGTTAAGTCATGATGGGTACTTTTTGAGAGCCTCACGGTTTTTGTATACATTTTGGCGTAAATGTGATGAAGCACCAGGCCAGGCTGGAAAGGTCTCCAGATCGGCCAGTCACAGTTCCCACCAGTAACTTTGTTACTACGAATCTCCAGAAAAATTTGGATTTGTTCAGAATCAAATTTTTCATGAAATTCAGATTTATTTCCGTGTCATCCATTCTCTGATCAATAATGGTAGTTTTTACTTTTATATTAAAAGGATTGGGTAACATTTGTTGACGATATGAAAATAAGGCTCAAAAGGATCATTATTAAAGGAAATCTGTTTAGTGGTGGATTAACCCTTAACACAGTTAGGTTGCTACCAGATGCTTGATTTTAACTATATCTTTAAAGGAAACCTACCATTTGACTTGATGCATTATGAAGCAAACATACCTTGACCATGCTGTAGCTACACTGATGCAGGATCATATCTTATTTAATTCCTGATTTGAGTGGTTTTGGTGATAAAACAATTATACAATTCAGGACCTTGGAAAAGCTGGGTTGCATGCTGCTTGCCGTTCATAAACACATTACACTGAGCTTCCCGAACTGTCCAGACAGGATTAACCAACCTGAGCTGGATGACTCATATACAGCAGCTGGGGTGCAGCGATTGATTACTACTGCCTGTCAGGCACAACCCAGTGATTACATCATTCTCTGAAGCAGTGCAAGTGGAGAAGCCCCGAGCCAGGCAAAGGAGCGACAGAGCCTCATTATCCTGAATTTCATAACTGTTGTTTTCAGAAAAACCACTCAGATTAGGGATTAAACAAGATATGTATCTGCAACGGTGTAGCTACAGCTTTCTCAATGTATGTTTGGTTCATAATGTATAAAATCAAATGGTATATTTCCTTTCATGGGAGCTGTGCTCCTATATTTTACTTAGAGAACAATCGTTAAATTAAGCCTAAGGGCTCTGGGAGATTACCAGAGCCCCTCCGAGCTCCAGTGCTCTTGTTCTTTCTTTTGGCTCCTACTTTGCCGCACCTCGCACTGTCTACCAGCAATAATGCGGTAGCAGTGAGGTTTTTCACTGTGCTGCTGGATCATCACCAGACAATTCTACGCCAGGCGCTGTCCAGCACCGGCCCCTAACCACCCCTCCACAACCAATTGGTGTAAATAAATAAATCTGTCTCATAGTCATAATCATCGTTTAGGGTTAATCTACCGCAAAAGTTGTAGGGTTGCTTTAACACCACGGACCACTTAATAAAATACTGAGAGTGCGTTCACACATGGCGTGTTGTGGCGTCAGAACTCACGCGTTTTGAAATGTTACCAATGCGTTTGGCTGCTGTGAAAGCGTTTTCCTTCATTGCTGTAAGTGTAAGCAGCTGTGCACACATTTTCACCATAAAAGTCATATGATTCTACCCACATGTTCAATGATTTCTGCTTTTATTTCTGTACAGATCATTTATTTTTGGTTCAGAATTCTGCAGCTCAAATTGTAGCAAAACCAGGGCCAGCATTACCACCACAAGAAGAAGTGCGCAAAAAATTCCCCAGTACCTGGTTTATGAACCTGATGCCAATAGGGTAAATAATATTATAAATAAATAAAAATGTACGGTACATAGTAATAAATAAAACATAATAAATATGCATATACTGTATATATAAATTAGAGCTATTCTTTGGGGGTTTCATCATAAGAGAAGGTGATTGAAAGGGGTCCGACATCCGGCAGTCCTGCAGATCAGCTGTTTGAAGAGGACACAGCTCACTTATTAATGCCCTGGGTCTCTGCACAGTAAACTAAGCACAGCGCCACATATTATATAGTGGCTGTGCTAGGTATTGCAGCTTTGTCCAATTCTATTGAATTATACTAATCTGAAAGAATCTATAAACCAGTCTAGAACCAACGATAAATGTGTGGATATTTTACAGAACCGTTCTTGCTTCTATTAAATGCGATTCCAAATAAGAGTGGGAAAGTTTTTACTAAACTACATAACTTGTAATCCTAGCAAAATTGAATCCACTGTATCCCTACTGCCGCTGGATGACATACACCACTGATGGGAAATATTTTAAAGGAAATCTACCATTTGCCTTTGAGCATTAAACCAAACATACCTTGAGAATGTTGTAGCTACACTGATGCAGAAACATATCTTGTTTTAAACCCTGAACTGAGTGGTTTTAGTGAAAAAACAATTATACCTTTATAATAATGAGGCTCTGTCGCTCCTTTTGCTGACTCGGCACTTCTCCTCTTACGCTAATTATGCACTGCTGCAGAGAACGTTGTATTCACTGTGTTGTTCCTGACAGGCAGAAGTAATCAATCGCTGCGAAATCCCCCAGCTGCTGTGTAGTAGTCATCCAGCTCAGTTTGATTAGTCCTGTCTGGACAGTTCAGGAAGCTCTGTGTAATATGTTTATGTAAGGCAGGCAGCCTGCACCCAGCTTTCCCAAGGTCCTGAATTATATAATGGTTTTTTGAGCAAAACCACTTGGATCAGAGAGTAAACAAGATATGTTTCTGTATCAATGTAGATATAGCATTCTCCAGGTATGTTTGGTTCACAATGCATAAAAGCTAATTTGATGTGAACATTCCCAGGTCGGGTATAAGTATTTGTGCTTATTCCATACATTTTCTCTGTACAGACCCAGTGGGGAATTGGACTATCCAATCGAAACTGCAGACACCATCACCCAATGGAAAACAGACGCCTTCTGCACATCGGCCATTGGTCTTGGGTTTTCACCCCAAACTTTTCTCCAAGTTTTCAAACCCTTCTTTCTTGAGATGATCATCCCATACTCTGTTAAACAAGGGGAGACTGTAGTGCTGAAGGCAATTGTCCTTAACTTTATGAGGCGCTGCATCAAGGTGGGAATATAATATACATATATATTACATGTTGTTGGTCTATGTGTATCCAAACCTGATCTCATCTCTGATTCTTGTGTTTTTAGGTCCAGGCCACCTTGTATGAGTCCAGTGACTTTCTAGTAGAACCATGTGTAGATTGCACCTATACCGCCTGCCTCTGCAGGGAACCAACCTACACCTTTACCTGGAATATCAAACCCTTAACCATGGGTAAGAGCCCAAAGCCACACATGACTTCATGAAGATGAAATTATGTGATCATCTGAGTCAGATTGTCGACTCTTGGAAACTCCTTCTGATCTCTTAAGCGACCATTGTACTCATTTCAAGGAAGTTTTATGGCCACTTCAATGTTTGCACAATAAACAATACACAATATAGTGGCAGTGCACGGTAGTGCAGTTTTGCTATACAGGCGGTCCCCTACTTAAGAACACTCGACTTACATACGACCCCTACTTACAAACGGACCTCTGGATATTGGTAATTTTTGTACTTTAGTCCTAGGCTACAATAAACAGCTATAACAGTTATCACAGGTCTCTGTAATGAAGCTTTAGTGTTAATCCTGGTTCTTATGACAACCCAACATTTTTAAAATCCAATTGTCACAGACACCAAAAAAGTTCTGGCTGGGACTACAATGATAAAATATACAGTTCCGACTTACATACAAATTCAACTTAAAAACAAACCTACAGACCCTATCTTGTATGTAACCCGGGGACTGCCTGTATTCAACGAAAATACCTTGCATCACTGTAGCTATGTAGATGGTAGGTGTCAACAACATTCACTGGGGTCTCCCAATGAAATTTACAAATCTATTTATGGTCTGACCTGATAATAGACCATAAATATTCTACACCTGAAAATTCCTTTAACGTCACAATATATTTTTTGGGAACTGGCGCTCAGGGTAAATAATACAAATCTTGCTTATTATGGAGACATAATTATTGAGCTCTGAGCTCTATAAGGTTTTTTTTATAGGTGTATTCAGTGAGCTCCCCCTAGTGGTGGATTCTTGCTACTAAACTTACTTACACTATGAATACACAGATAATTTAGAGCTTTGACTAGGAAAATGTAGAGCTATTATGCACATATCATGCACAAGAAGTTTAGGGTAAGAGGTTTATTAAAAATTTTGACCACATGACATATTCACCCTATAACTATTAATGATGAAGACAACAATAGGCTTTGCTGAAAAAATGTATAATTATACATGTGCCATTTGTTACAATATTGTATTGAGATCTGCCATGTTCTCTCTCTAGGAGCTATCAATATCATCATTGGAACGAAGGCGCTGAGCACCAGTGAGTTGTGTGATGGGCAGACGCCTATAGTACCTACTAAAGGCCAGTCAGATATAGTACAGAGGAGACTTATAGTTGAGGTAAGTTCTAGAATATGCAAATATGTTTTCCTGGGTGGGAAAGGGAAAACTATACCTTCAGTGTTACCTACAAATCAAGATCTGACTTCCAAGAAGCCTGGTGACTAGTGATGAATGTACCCAGGGGATACAGGGATTCACATCCAGTGGGTTTGGCCAAACCTTGACCAAAAGTCTGGATTCATGTACTCCTACCCAGACCTGAATACCCATGAGGCTGCCTGGCATCGTTTAGAGTGTCAAGACTCTCAGAAATTTTGCCAGCGTATGTGCGACCGGGAACTACTTGCCACTTGGGGCTTTGACAGCGGCATGTAAGGGATAACACCCAGCATTCAGCTGAACGCCAAACTCAAACACAGAGTTCTTGCTGAAGTCTGTGGTCATGTCCATAGCTGGATCCCGCAATTGCACTTTGGGTACTGACTCTGGATCATAGCCAAACCAGTCAGCCTTTAAAAGTAATAGACATCTAAGTGTGGACAGTGCTGTTTGAATGTCATTACATGTCATCAGTACAATATAGGGAACTGGTTTGGCAAAGTGAGATATATAGATTCATTCTACTTATGGAGATGCCTGTGAAACTCCATACACCTATAGAGGTGGCCTGCACAGGAAATCTTCATATGGAGGTGAAATTCTTGCATCATCTAAGACCATGGCCTCTCAACTAGACAAACCAATTTCCTACACTGTACTGACTAGATGCAATGACATTAAAACATTGCTGTCTAGAGTAAGTCGGAACTGTATATTTTATAATTGAAACCCCAGTCAAATAGTTTTTGGTCTCTGTGACAACTGGATTTAAAAAATGTTGGATTGTCATAAGAACCGGGATGAACCAAAAATCTTTATTGCAGACACATTTGGTAAATGTTATAGCTGTTTATTATAGCATAAGGCTAAAGTACAGTAAATTACCAACATCCAGAGGTCCGTTTGTAACTAGGGGTTGTCTGTAAGTCGGGTGTTCTTAAGTAGGGGACCGCCTGTACATAGAATGGAAATAGACAGATTATAGGAGATAGATAACTAGACAGATAGATGATAGATATATAGACAGAAGATAGATAATCAGCATCTTCACCCAGGCATTCAGCCAAGAGGTATTAAAGGAGAAATACATCCTCTGCCCACAAAAGTCCACATGCAGGGGGCCCTTGTCAAATGCCTAGTTTGCCACCCCATAACGCTGGCTCTGTAGGCAACTCTATAGTTAGACGAACTACCATTCAAGTTCTTATGTTGTGCCATTACCAAGTTATCCACAGGTTTTAGATTACAAATGAGAACCAGTGCGACTTTTCTTTACCATGGGCTGTCTTGAAACTCAACTTTATTCTCTACTGTGGGCTGGGGCTACAAGCGCTTTCATATACTTTATTTTATGTATTCTAGTACATTAAAGGCTTGTAGTAAAGGCATATAGTAATTATTTCTATATATAGTTGTTTCTTACTTGTTGTTACAGTAGATTTTTTTTTTCCCCACAGCCCAATGGAGTACCAGTGGAAAAAACAAGCAATTTTCTCATTTGCGCATTTCGTAAGTGATTTAGGATATCATATTATCTCATATATTCTATTTTTGTTACACTATGATGGGGATTCTTAAATGCTCGGAAACAAAAGTTACCAGGAAAAGTTGACTGGGTTAGATTTATTTAAAGTGTCTTATGGTTAGACAGACAGTCTCATACTGCAGAAAATTTATCAAAATGTCTCACACTCTAGTATTGTCTGCAATACTATAAAACCGTCTAGTTATATTTTGCACCTCCTATTTGTTGACTTGGTTCACACCAGAAAAATGTGCCAAATTTTGCCTCACATTTTACACAACCTAGACCAAGGGTGGCACGGTGGTTCAGTGGGTAGCACTTCTGCCTTGCAGCGCTGGGGACCTAGGTTCAAGTCCCAGGGTCAACATCTGCAAAGAGTTTGTATGTTCTCTCCGTGTTTGCGTGGGTTTCCTCCCACACTCCAATACATACTGGTAGGCTGATTAGATTGTGAGCCCCATTGGGGACAGGGACCGATTTGGCAAGCTCTGTGTAGCCCTGCATAATCTATGTGTGCTGTATAAATACAGAAATTATTATTATACCCTCTTTTACAAAACACAAAAGTGGTTAAAACTTGACCAGAATCTTTGTTAAATGTGAAATTAGGCAATTTTGACAGCTTTTTTTTTTTTTTTTGCAAAGAGAGGAAAGATGTGTGTCACATAGAGGCTACTAAAATGTGAATAACTTTATTGACATAAAAAAATATCACATCAATACAAAAAGTGTACTAGACACAGACCGGTTAAAAACTGGCATAGAGTATAGCTAAAATCTCCTCCAAGTCAGACCTGGTCTACACAGGTGGAAATGACTTTTGGGTCTACTAAAAGGGCGGAGCCTCTTAGTAGATCTAGCACGCTGTGCGCCATTGGGCAGGGGAATATTAAGACTGGCGTACAAAAGTCCAGTCTTAAGGGAAAACCTACCATGACAAATCTACTATGAGTAGATGTGATGGTAGAATTTCTCCTGTCTGCCTCTGTCTTAATCTGTAATTTAATAATCCTGGAACCTAACCTAAGGTAACTTGTTAAAAACTTTATGTGTAATATGTAAATTAACTGCAGAGGCTACTGGGGCGTGTACTAGCCTGGCCGGGCACTGGGAGCTAAGGTTACACCACGCCCCAATAGCCTCTGCAGTTAAATGACAAATTGCTACAAAAAGTTTTTAACAAATTGGGTTCCAGGATTATCAAATTACAAATTATGTCAGAGACAGGAGGTAGAATCTACTATCAGATCTACCTCTAATGGTAGATTCCTCATGGTAGGTTTCCTAATACATCCTCCCGATTAGCCACTGATTCTCCTAATATTGCTGAAATGTTTTTCTTTCCAGAGTCGCAGACAATATCATTGGACCTTCCAGAAAATGTTGTGCTTGGATCACAGTCTGCAGAGGTCACTGTCACAGGTAAGGAGACCATCTTTTGCAGGTTGGCGTGATATTTCTAGCTGACATTGATATATTTTTTCACAAATACAGAGTCGGATGACGAACAAGTAAAAGACAAATCAACCGATTCCCAATTAGTGTTTGTTTCTTTATCAAAGTGCCAAGATAAATTTTTTCTGACCTAAAATATAATAAGTTTGGAAATTTGTCAACCAATATCTAATCTCAAGCAACCTTTAGTGATAGTAGTTTTTTTTGTAAAAAAAAAACCCACACTTTTATTGTTGGAAGTTTCTTGCTTTGTTGTGATCAGGGATGGCGTAGCACTGGGTATACTTGGGCAAGTGCCAGGGGCCAGAGCTGCTGGTGGGGGCCCACATAAGGCTGTACATTAGGAATCCATGGGGGCTTATATAAAATAACCATTAGTGGACTTTTTGTGATGATAAACTAGAGAATATTTTAGGGAACAGGAGACTGTTATAGTTTCTGAATTTTGAATGCTGCCATGCGAGCTTACTGCAAAGGGGCCTACTTTGTCGCCCAGGGCCTAGTGAAACCTGGAGCCGCCCCTGGTTGTCCTATTAACTTTCTTTCTCTTTTTAGGGGATATAATGGGAAAGCCACTACAAAACCTAAATGCTCTTGTGAACCTGCCAATGGGATGTGGGGAGCAGAATATGATCCTCCTAGCTCCTACCATAGCAGTTATGGGATACTATAGTGCTACTGGACAACTTACTGATGAAATTATGAACAAAGCAAATGAGTACATGGAAGAAGGTAAGATACAGCTATGCAGTATCAAAAATGGTGGAAGAAGGTTGATACAACATCAGGTTACTAAGAAGCAAAATTCTATATCTCGTAGAACGAATCATTTCCGGTCCAGTACAGCTTTAATTGTCTCTGCTGTAAATGAGGTGACGGCTGTAAAGTAAAGACCCACAGAATTTGTGATTAAGTGGCTTTTGTCTTTTCCAGGTTACCAGAATCAACTAAATTATAAACATGATGATGGATCTTACAGCGCTTTTGGGAATAGTGATGTATCTGGAAGTACATGGTGAGATACCCATGCTTCATACACGTAGAGTATTGTGCTATTAGTGTTGGATTATCCCAATTTTTCAATGTTTTTCATTGTTTTTTATCTTTTTTTACTGTCAGGCTGACAGCGTTGGTGGCACGGTTTTTCTTTCTTGGTACCAAATATATCTTTATAGAGTACAGACACATCACAGAAGCTCTGGACTGGCTGAAAGGGCAGCAGCAAAGCAATGGCTGCTTCAAGAACGTTGGCCGAGTAATTCACCAGGAGCTTCAAGTAAGTGCATGACACCATAGAAAATGGCATACTACTAGTGTGGGGATCTTATATCTGTATTTTCACTTTAACTCTATCTTCAGGGAGGACTGGACAGTGAGACCTCACTCACAGCATATGTCACATCAGCATTCCTAGAGATAGGAGATCCACAATACGTAAGTGTCCACCACGTCTTATACAACATAAAGCGGTTGTGGTTAGGATATTCTTGTTTTGCTAGAATAGTCTTAATAATAAGCAGTTTATTAAAGGTTTATTGGGGGTTTTCCAAAGGGGGGGGGATATATAAGTCTTTTTTCAACTCTTTATTTTACATATTTTTGAAAAAAATTACAACAAAAGAAAAATAACATAGAAATAATGATGGAGATTTATCAGAAGTGTCACCCAATCAGAGCTCAGCTTTCATTTTCCCACAGCAGTTTAAAAAAATAAAAGCTGAAACTCTGATTGGTTGACACGAACAACTAGAACAGTTTTGCTCTCAAAAACTTCTGATAAATCTCCCCCAATGTGCGGAAAAAAACAACCACCGTGGGGCACATTTACTTACCCGGCCGCTGGAATTCACAGAGAGTGCATTGTCTGATGATAATGCACTCTGCCGCGATTCACTACGATTGTGCGCCCCGTATCCTGCATGTGTTGCTCCTCCGGTCAGGTTCGAGTTCACCATCATTTTTGTGGTGCATGTAAGTGCTTAGGCTTGCGACACAATATAAAAGTTAAATGCCGCACTCAGGCCGAATCAGTCGGATCGTCTGACGTCCCGCCCCCTAATTGGTGATGAATGGAAGCCAGCGCAGCTGCCCCACAAAAGGATTGCGTGAGCCAAAATCCCAGAGCAGACACTTGTTAAATAACTGTCAAAGCTGTGTAATCCCCAAAGCCTGCCGAAAATGAGCAGCGCGACCCTTAGTTGGCCCTTAATTTGGCCCAGCACTGAAGAGGTTCCAAGTAGACTGAGTGCTCCTGAATCTGTCCATGGTATGAGGAAGCAGAACTGTAAGGTATTCCATATCTCACAGATCTCTCATCCTAGAACAAAGATCCAAAAGAGAGAATGGAAAATGGCATTTCCAATAATCGGTTTTTGGCTGCAGTCAAAACCTGTATGAGCAACTGGGAACTGGTACCCCAAAAGGGGCAAGGGAAAGGCTAAAAATATAAACCACCAGGTCTGGAACAGCTATTCAAAACAAATCTTTGATAAGGTCCCTAACTCTCCTTCAATATTGGAGAAAAGCAGAGTAATTCCAAAAAACGTGGAACAGAGAACCTATATTGGCCCTGCATTCTGATTTAGGACATGGGAATAAAATTTATAGGACTGTACCAATTCAGAGAGAATATAGTTGCACAATTTTAGTGGTGTTGAGGCCCAGTAACTGGTTCTTCTTTCTTCAACTTATCTTTTATTGTCGGATACCATCCAACCCCCCCCCCCCCCCATGATATTGTTACCAAAATCCTGTGGTCAAATCTCGGCAATGAGCCTACCGTAATCACATGACTTCTTTAGTTAGAACTTTCTCACAGGAACACAAAAATATTGTGTACATTTTAGAGATGTCTACCTCATTGACTCTATTATAGTTAATACATCATGTTTCCATTTAAAAACAAATCCATTTTGGCACGGTTACACGTAAAAGTCACAGTAATGTAAAAAAAATAACATCCAGTGATACTTCATCATCTATTTCTAACATCACAGGATGAAGTCGTAGAAAAGGCAAAGCAATGTCTAGAGAATTGCACTCAAGCCCAAAGCTCAACCTACACCAAGGCTCAGTGCGCATACACTTACACTCTGCTGGGGGACACAGTGAAGAGGACACAACTTTTGGAGCAGCTTGACGAAGTAGCCATAAAGCAAGGTATGTTTATGGAATTTTTATTGAATATTTGGCATCAAAAATAACCAGGCATTTTATGGGGTCGGTCACAGTGTTTGTATCCCCTGCACAATACCAGGATGTTGAGAGACTAACTCTCGGTACCCCTGCTGAACAGTCATTGGAAGGGGCGCAACTCTCATTTTCTTAGACTAGGTCATAAATTTTACATTGGTCTAAGGTCTTCTTGTTGTTCAAGAGACCATGGGGCACATTTACTTACCTGTCCAGTTGACGCCGCCGATCCGGAATGTCTGACGAGGATTCGGAGCTGCCGCAATTCACTAAGATTGTGGGGGTCATTTACTAAGGGCCCGAATCGCGTTTTCCCGACGTGTTACCCGAATATTTCCGATTTGCGCCGATTGTACCTGAATTGCCCCGGGATTGTGTCGCACGCGATCGGATTGTGGCGCATCGGCGCCGCCATGCGCGCGACGGAAATCGGGGGGCGTGGCCGAACGAAAACCCGACGTATTCGGAAAAACCGCCGCATTTAAAAACCGAAAAAGTGTCGCTTGGTGACCGCTTACCTTCACCTGGTCCGAGGTGGTGCATTCCGGCGCGTGGAGATGATTTTCAGCGCAGCAGCGCCACCTGGTGGACGGCGGAGGAACTGCCTTCATGAATCCCGGCCGGACCCGAATCCAGAGCAGAGAATGCGCCGCTGGATCGCGAATGGGCCGGGTAAGTAAATTTGCCCCTGTGTGTCCAATTTTCTGCATGTTTCGCTTCCCCCGCTGGGGTCCCCTGGAGTTCACCATCTTCTTCCCAGTGCATGTGAGTGCTGATCTTGCGACACAATTTGGTTTTTAAATTCCGCGGTTTGTCCAAATTAGTCGGGTTGTCCGACGTCCACGCCCCCCAATTTGTGTCGCATGCAAGCCAGCGCCTATGTGCCACAATCTGATCCCATGCGCCAAAAACCCCTGTGCAATTCAGGGCAAAACTGTAAAAAGTTGGGAAACTCGACGAAAATGCGGTGTTCAGACCCTTAGTAAATGTGCCCCAATGTCTCCTTAAGATAATCAGTAGAGGATAATAATATAGGTGGGTTGGGCAGTAGCCCCAGACTAGGCCTTCTAGCGGGCCCATGACCACACAGATCCCAAGCCTTCCAGGTGGCCCATGACCACACAGATCCCAAGCCTTCCAGGGGGCCCATGACCACACAAACCACCCACCCAAAGCTAAACCATCAAATATACCCAGTTATCCTCAAAATTTTATTGCCCCATTTCTTCACTATGATAAACCATACAAATTCTGTGTTGCTACATTTCTATGCATGTGGTGAGTTGTTTTTATTTTGCCAAAGGGAAAGTTATGGCACTTATGGTGTCGGTCAAATTGATAAATAATAAATTGGTGTAAATATGAAACATTGAAACGTTTCACATCATTTTTTTTTTTACTTTTCTTTAGATGACAAGACATACTGGTCCAATTCTGAGATCCCTGAAGATAATCCGTCACAAGCAAAGTCTGGAGAAGTGGAGCCTACTGCATATGTTTTGTTGACACTCGTGTCTGGGACTGAACCATCTGAAAAAGACTTAGGTGCGGCTGTACCTGTGGTTCACTGGTTAACATCTCAACATAATGCCAATGGAGGATTTACCACTACTCAGGCAAGTTTATTAATGATAAGATGATATATACTTACTTGAAACTTTTTATGCATGGAGGTCATCGATGATTTAAGTAAAGGCTAAGAATAAGAATTTAGTTTTTTGTTTAAAGGGGTTTTCCCACGCATGACTGTTCTGCTCCATTAATCTCTATGGAGCTGATGGAGATCGCTGATTGGCGCTCGGCAATTTTTACATCAGCTCCATAGAGATTAATGGAGCAGAACGGTCATGCGTGGCCGTCTGCTCCATTAGTCTAAGGAGCAGTGAGGGGTTTGTTGGACCCCTCCTTCTCGTGATCTGCGGGGGTCTCGGCACTGAGACCCCCACTGATAAGCAAGTTATGCCTTATCCCGTGGGAATTCCCCTTTAAATATGAAGAGTTCCACACATTCCAACTTTATTAAAAGGGGTTAGTATTAATAATTATCACCAGACCATGACCTAAAAATGGAGTGATCCACATGACCAGGACAGGGCTTAGTAGGTAAAATTGCAAAGAAATATTAGCATAATACAACTAAATACATTGGGGCAGATTTACTTAGCCGGTCCATTCGCAATCCAGCGGCGCGTTCTCTGCGGTGGATTCGGGTCTTCCGGCGATTCAATAAGGCAGTTCCTCCGACGTCCACCAGGTGTCGCTGCTGGGCTGAAGTCCGCCGAGGTCCTCCAGAGTTCACAATCCTGGTGAAGGTAAGCACGTGTCCAGTTTCCAATCCGATTGCGTGCACCAAAATCAGCGCAAATCGGAAATATTCGGGTAAGACGTCAGGAAAACGCAAATCGGGCCCTTAGTAAATGACCCCCAGTAACTCCAATTCAATGAATAGTTGAGATCTTGACAACAACCCCAAGCAAATGGATTAATCAAATGAACTTCCATCTGGTCCTCCACTTCCATAAAGCCGGATAAAGCACGCTCATCATGCAGCTCACACCCAGTTCCATAATCCACAAACCTTCTGGCAAATGACATAGAAAAAGTGTGATCCAAAACTACAACCATTGACCAACCACATAACAACACTTTCCATCCCCGGGACTTAGAAAATTGTATATCTTTACTTAATTACTGGAGTTCCTCACATCTAGAGATTTATCTGACCATTGTCAAGAACCCGATACAACCTTAAACGAAACTCACACTACCCTCACCTGACAGGATAGGAGTCTACTTGTATCCTTCCTCCTCAAAATGCACTATAGTGCACTAATACAAAGACCAACTACTGGGGTGGGCAGGCGGGACAACTTTGCTCTTGCCAAAAAGATGGCACACACTTCTTGCACTATATAAACTCCCGTAACCCCCCCCCCCAAAAATCTCCTTATCACCTCAGAAAATAATCCATCCACCAGAACCATACAAACCCCATTTTCCTATCCCTACCATCCAGCCTGTCATGACCATACCCCTACCACCTGTGGCCTACTCCACGGATCACAGTTCCATTGTTGGCCAGTGCATTCATATCCTGGGAAAACTCCTTTAATTTAATTTTGGATGAACCAAGTATCTCAGATATCCCCTATAAACAAGATAGGGCATAACTGGCCAATTAGTGAGGGTCCAGCGCGTGCGTCTTTCCTCTCTATTCCTTCTGTACGCCGCTATTTCTATCATTCCCTTAAAATTGAATGGAGCTACACCCATTATTGAGAAGGGGGTACTCGTTCTCTGGAGTTGTTGTCCCGTTATTGTGGAGGCCCTGGCAGTCGGACGCTCACAGATCATCCTGGTATCCCCTACTCATAGGACAACAATAACTTAAATTTTGAAAACCCATTTGGAATGAATATTTTTGAATGTAAGCCAACAAATTGAAGGTGTAAAATTGAACTACACAATCTGAAAGGGGTTGCCATTTTTTGGTACGTTATTCATTTCTATGGGATTGAGCTGCAAACATGTATTCAATGATGTACAGATGGGTCCTCACTAGCTTGTGATGCAGAAGCAACAGATTGCTGATTACAAACCCATCACCTATCCAAAAAATAGGTGACCAATGTTTTAAAACTTGACTATCCCTTTAAGGGACATCTACCACCAGTATGAAGAATTGTAAACCAAGCACACTGACGTACTGGTGTGTGCCCCCTCTGGCAGGATCTTTTAGCTTCGTATTTCCTGTTTTTTAAGAAAAAAGGCTTTAAAAATTGTGCAAATTTTTAGGGGCTCCATTAACACCTAAGGAGCCCGGAGCCTCTCAGGTTCATTTGCATAATTTTGAAAAAGCCTTTTTTTGTAAAAACCAGGGCAAAATAAGCTAGAAAAAGAGCAGATCATGCCAGAGGGGGCGCACACCAGTATGTCAGTGTGCTTGGTTTACAAACCTTCATCCTGGTGGTAGATGTCCTTTAACATCTTAGACTAAGACTAGTAAATAATCAAAGCCATGAGGAGCAGGTCATGACACAGATTAACATCCTCTAAATTTACAAAATTTAATAAATTCCGCCTCATTAGTTCTTACAATAGGCATAACCCAGTGTAATAGTTTTCCTAAAATGTATAGAATTTAATTCATTGCTTATTTTTTTTTACATTTTTATGTCTCTTGTTTTCATGTGAATGAAATCTTTATAGAACTAAATCCACTACCATTTGTTGGAATAAATAGATTTTTTTTTGGATACTACAGGACACATTAGTTGCTCTATGGGGGATCAGTATCTATGCTACCCGAACCTTCGTTGATGAAAACATGCCCAATATAACCATTACCAATGACAAAGGATTTAGTGACAATGTGATAGTAGATTCCAAGAAACCAACAGAGGTGCAGACTGTGGACCTGCCACACATCCCAGCAGAGTACACCCTGGAAGCATCTGGAAGCGGTTGTGCCTATGTCCAGGTACAGTACCTACCCCTACTTAATACTCACTTGGATAGCAGATTGATCACCTTAGTCTTAGAGGGGAACCTGTCAACAGAATTTTCAACTTTGAACCCAAATCAGCCTCAATAGGATATATAAAATCCTTTGCAGCTTTCCTTTCTTTGAGTTAAATATTGGCCAAAAATTTACCATTGCAAACTAGTTGATAAGCATCTCCCTGTGCAGGTATCCAAAAAAGATATATCACACTGAGAGGAGGAATGCTCTATTTAGATTCCCCTGTCTTGGGTTTCAAAGTACCTATAACCTTCTGGTGCACTTTTAAAGAAAAACTACCACTTGTGTGGTAGTGAATCAAGCTGACTTTACCTACCTGTCAGGGGAGGAGACGCCTTTCTTTTAAAGAGATTTCCTTTAAAGATTCACTAGGATCCCAGTTCTCTGTGTCACAGCACCAAAGATATCTGAAGAGAAAATTGAGATAATGAGCTGCACTTAAATATCCAGTTCCATAGCACAGTCACAATTCTGCATTCTTAAAACTGAGATTTGTAACTTTAAAATTACATCAGAAGGTTCTATATGCTATAAAATCCAAAGTAAAAGCATTTAAAGTTACACTCCCATTCCAGTCCCTTATCCGGACTCGTCACAGGCAAGAAAAGACTCTTTTCAGCTTGTTTATATATGTATATGTCACTTTCCAGACAGTGGCCCACATTTATCAGTACAAGTGCAGTCTGTACTATGTGCAGTTTGCCTGTGTAGTGTGCAGAGGCCGCCAGATTCATCAAAACTGGAGCACGGTCTTCATGAATCTTGCGCCCCCTGCACTGCTTGGGAATGTGCACCATTTTTCTTTTGGTGCACTTTGTTTACGCAGCAGAATTGTGGCGCAGACAGAATCTTGGAGCACGTCAGTAATAAATGTGGCGCAATCTCAGACTAAGCAGTAACATCCCCTTAAGGTGCACCTTTTTTCTGACTTGTCGGACACAGAGCAGCTGCGACACAAAACTGGCGCAGACACTTTATAAATACATCTGCAAGTAGTTTGCACATTATTTGCACTGTCGGATAGAAAACTGGTGCAAACCCTTCAATAAATGTGGGGCAATGGACAGGGTCGGTTTAGTGTGAGTGTGTTGCGGGGGCCCTGAGAAGGAGAAGGGGCCCCAAGTCACAGAAGAACCTCCTCCTTTCCCAGGTGCAGGGAACTCTCTGTGCACACAGTGCCAGATTATCATTCTGTGGGGGGGGATCAAACTTCCCAGTGGCAGCCCTGGCAATGGGCACCAGATTCAGGATTTCTTGTGCCTGTTCTTCATGAATCTGGCGCCCTCTGCACTACCCCGACAGAGTGGACCAACTTTTTTTCTGGTGCACCTTCTGTTGGACACTGCATGCTAAATGTGGCGCTTACGGTCCAACTCTGCACCGGAGCGCCCCCTTCAGTGCAGAACTTTGTGTCACTGACACTTTATAAATACACGTACAAGAAGTTTGCACTGAAAAGAATGTGCATAGTCCGACAGAAAACTGGTGCAGGAGCTTTAATAAATGTTGGCCATTGTTTTAGAGGTTAAATGGTGCTTAAAGGAAATTTTTAAAATGTAACTTAAGCTGTTGGTTGTTTAGTGGTGATAATTCTAGTGGTAGGTTCTCCTTTCCAGGAGAATACATGGAATGTGTTTTTAAAACCTTATTTCTCTCGGATTCTCCATAATCAGGTTATACTAAGATACAATATTCTGAATCCGGAACCAGACAGGACATTTATACTGGATGTAACATCTGCACCAATTGAGTGCCCTCCGCATCCTGCGCCATCCTTCACCATAGATATCAGTGTCGGGTAAGTCATTGATGGGACATAGGACATATCAGTGGTCGTAGAACCGTAGATCTGGTCTCATTTATGGTGCCTCAACTTTAAAACCAAGGATAACATCTTTGTGGAGTTTATAACTAGTGGCACGAAAATAAAGAATATGGAATGTGTTGCTTTTTTTTGCAGGAGATAAGAATATTATTTTTGGTTTGTGACCAATCTCTTCATATTTCAGTTTAAGCGATACAAGCGAAAACAAAGCTTCTAACATGGCCATAATGATCGTAAAGATGGTGTCTGGATTTGTCCCCATAGAAGACTCTGTAAATAGGGTGAGTTACTTATATAAGCTCATTATAGAACTGTACCAGCAATCCTATTGTCCTAATCCTATAGAAAACAATCTATTCTTAAAATCCTTTGTCTCTGGATGCCCCTTCCATCAGTAGTGGATTATAATACAGGCAGTTTGGGCAGTAGTCCGCAGCCCAAGCCTTCGAGGGGTCCCATTGCCACCCGAACCAACCACCAACTTTTATACTGAGAAGGGTGTTCATCCATGAAATCCTCGTACATCTGTTCCCAAACTCAATACATATATACACAAGAGACATTTCAGGACCTTTGTTCTCCTCCAGAGGTCCTGAACCGCAGAATGAAATCAGGCAGAAGGGACACATCCACCATTCCCCAAGAAGCTGATTCTAGTACCATATGTAGGAAGTGATTCCAGACTTGTAGGGACATTAATATTCATACAGCCCATGACCCATGTTGGTCTTAATCCGTCCCTGACTTCCATAATGTTATAATGTAGTTTTGGGAATTCTATGTAAATGTAGAAATACATCTTGGGCCCTAAAGATTAATGTCCATGGCTGGCTACTCATAGAGGGGATCCTGAGCTAGAGGGCGCTCCTCAATGATATCCACACCCCAGCAGTACATACAGTATAATCAGAGTTCACCATTTATAGGCTGTACCTGTCTTATTACTTTCATTATATCGTATCTTGAATGTCATCTTTCCTGTTTTTTTCCTTCAGCTTTTAGCTAATAGCCTGGTGATGCGAGTTGAATCCAGCCAGACAGAGGTTACAATCTATCTGGACAAGGTAAATTCACAAAAGATACTGTATCAGTATATAAAGTGACTTCTCTCAATTGTGGACTGGTTTGAAAACTATTTTAATGGGTTTTTTGGATCATGTTTTGGTTAAAGGGAACCAGTCACCACATTTTTCAAAAATACAGCTAGTGACAGGCTCCCATCGAGCCCTATTACCTAAATGCCACCCCTCTTTAGGTTAAAAATTGTTTCACTCACATCCCCATAAAATCAAATTTATGTTATCCTGTCTGGTATCAAAGTGGGCGTGTCCTGCACTGCCGGCCCCTCCCATCCACTGCTCTCCTCTCCACGCCATATCCATATCCCTCTTCATATAAAGTACTATTGTTTTGTATTGCATTCACCATGCACCACTTTGTGTCACGTGACCAGGATGATGTCATCAAGGGTCCTTTAACCAGAAACATTCACATATACCTCATGTTTTATCAAATCCCATGAAATCACGGCATAATTCCATGGAGGCTGCTGTGATTTCATGTGATCAGATACATACATAGAGTAGTTGTTAATGTTACTGTGTAAAGAAAATGTGACATTACATGACATCCCCTTGGCCAAATAATAATAAGTTAATAATAACACAATAATAAATTGTGTATAGGGTACTGAAAAGTGGGAAGAGGGGAGAGATAAATAAGCACTTTTGAGACTTTGTCTTACATACTGCCAGCAAGCAGAGATCTTCAGAAATGGGGGTGCACTTGATCACAAATGAGTTATTGATGTTTTGCTTATTATTGTCCATTAGGTTGAATCCACACCAAACCAACTCTCTATAGAGGTTGAGCAGCAAAGTGAAGTGAAGGACTTGAATGCGGCTGTGGTATATCTGAAGGATTATTATGAGACCTGTAAGTGAATGTTAATGAACAGGAACCTTACGTTTTCCATGACAATGATATCTCTTGTCTACCTGTTATCAACTTGAGGAGGATGTCTTCAAAGTGAGCATCTAGCCTTACAATTGGTAATGAGATCAGATCAATGGAGTTCTGAATCAATCTTTAGATCATTGGATTGAACCCTCATAAACCTTAAATTGATATCGACCTATACTGTACATAGGTCAATTAAAGTAAATTCCAGGAAAACCCTTTAAAGTTCATCTTACAGTCCTTCCTCAGTGCCTTACACCTCTGTTTTTTATTACACAGCACGACATATTGAGGTCTCTTATGAATACCCCTGCAAGTAAGGTAAGATAATTCAACTCATTTGTGAAATGAAAGTTTTTGGGCATTTTATAACTTCTAAAAGGAAAAAGAGAGGACCCCCCCCATAGAATAGCTTGAAAAAAATTTGTACTCATGGGTATACCGCCGTGTGCTGGAGTGGAGGAGGAGGTGACCCCTCCTCCCTCCATAGAGAATAGCAGCTCACGGACGCACACTCGCAGAAAGATAGAGCATGCTCTATCTTTTTGCGGTGTGTGGTCCGGATCCCCGCCGTGCCGCTATTGCTGTCTAAGGGGACGTACATGTGGCCGCGTGAATAAGCCCTTACTCTGGTGATCCTTGCTGGTCTATTTACTTGACTACAAGGCTAACAATCAGTCTAATCATCTGACCACTACAGCCAATCCCTGACAGAGACACAGGAGCAATGGTGTTGGAACAGCAGGGAGGTTAGTATTTACTGCACGTAAACCATTAACACCAATACTGTGCCCAGTGTTATAGGGAACGTTAATGGCTATCGTAACATCCACATTTAGGGCTGATGTACGTGCCCATGGTGGTCCCTTCCACATTGTCCAAAACCCTTTGTTCCATACACGATACTTATTTTTTTTTCTTCTTGTCTTTGTAGGACCTGATATGGAAATGTGTGGATAATTTGTGGATCCTACATTGAGCAGAATAATCTGAGAGTTAAATTATTTAATATATAAATAATAATATTTTAATTATTTATTTTATTTAATATTCAATTTGTTTCTCTTTATATCAGTAACAATTAGGCTACTTTAAAATCATAAGGATGTAATAAAAAAAGCACTACAGTTACTTTTTCTTACAATGCTTACAATTTCTTATAATGTATGCTTACAATGGAGGTTGTTCTACATATTAAAAATGTAAAATGTAACAGGAAAATAGCAATAGACAATTATATAATCAATCATGTGATGTTTAAAATTTAAATAAAGCTTTGTACAAAAAAATATTGTATTCATTCAAGTAAAAGGCGGGCATTTCTGTGCACTTGCAAAAATGTATCACCAATTTTTGTTTATCCCTTTCCTGAATTTTAATGGCATTTTATTGAATTTTACATTTCTTAAAATATTTAAAGGACATCTGTCAGGTAAAAAAGAGGACTATCTTCACATACTAGTGAAATACTCTCCCTACCCCTCTTCCAATTTTATGACTCTCAAAACCCTAGACTTAGTGTAGCATGCCTAAATGCAGTGGAACAGAGTGGTACTTTGCAGTCCGATTGTGGAACCAGGGGCAACCAAATCAGGGGAAATTAAATTGTAAACCAAAAATTGTAAGTAAAGAAGACATCAAAGAGATAGATATTTCAGTTCTAGTACATTGCTCAGCCGCAGATCATCAGATCTGCTTACATGGGTCATAAAGATTATTTGTACATTAGATAGAAAGGATTCATCAAATTGACTGGAAAAGGGACGCGAACGTTTATCAATTATACAAGGATTCCACGGACAAGTTTCCATGAAGATTCCGAGCGAGTCTGGAGATAAAAAGCCACCGCCGATGTAGACCTCGCTGTAGACATCGGGGGTCTGTTACTAAGGGCCTGATTCGCGTTTTCCTGACGTGTTACCCGAATATTTCCGATTTGCGCTGATTTCCCCTGAATTGCCCCGGGATTTTGCCGCACGTGATCGGATTGTGGAGCATCGGCGCTGGCATGCGCGTGATGGAAATCGGGGGGCGTGGCCGAACGAAAACCCGACGGATTCGGAAAAACCGCCGCATTTAAAAAAAAAAAAAGTGTCGCGGGACTCGCGCTTACCGATCACTTGGTCCGGCTTGGTGAAGATCAGTGCATTCCGGGGAACTTCAGCGCAGCAGCACCACCTGGTGGACGTCGGAGGATCTACTTTAGTGAATCCCGGACGGACCCGAATCCAGCGCAGAGAACGCGCCGCTGGATCGCGAATGGACCGGGTAAGTAAATCTGCCCCATCATATCACAGGTCTATGTGTAACGTGCATTAACATTGGCCTTTGTCTAACATGTCTGGCAATGATACATCTCATACTCCAATCACAGCAAAAGCTGCACTAAAGCAAAGACTGGTTTCTACATTACAGGAAATCTCCCATCACAATCCATCCTGATAAACCAGGGACATTACTCATAGATCCAGGCACCGGGACTGCGGTAATCTTCTTATATTTGTTATCCATGGCCTCTTTCCTTCTAAAATCAACTTTTCAAATTATACAACTGAGCCAGAAGGGCTCTGGGGGCGTTACCACAGGCCCTCCGTGATGTAGCTTCACAGGTCGTTACACTGTACAGGAGCACTTCTCTTTCCATTGTGTGAGATTACATCAAGCAGAGGGAGAGGGAAGGGCATTTGGGTGCTATAGTTTTTCTATATGTGTTCCAGAAAGGAAGATGATTTAAACGTTTACATTTATTTATTTTTTTATATAGATTTTTTAATACATTTTTTTTAGAGCACAGGAGAGAGCACAGCCTGCACACCTCCCCCGCAGCACCATGATGTTTTGTAGGTCATGGTGCACAAGGAGAAAGGGGGGAAATTCCAGAATTACCCAAATGAAGAGACCAATGCAACATCACCTTACATTGTACAGGATGTTTTAGTATTGGGCGGGCTGTATTTGCCATTGGACAGTAAACCTGTCACCAGGAACCTCATTTTCACTAAAGACAGGTTACAGGAGCCCCTCACATCTGCAGTGCACATCTGCCTTTCTGCTTTCTCTAAGTATTTTAATAATAATATAATTGTGTGTTGTAACTTACCTTGCACCTGCTAGAATCCTCTGTGTAGTCCCAGGGGTTGGGCTTTGGTTTGGATGCATTTCAAAAAACAACATGTGACTTGTCTGTGCTGCTCACTCCTCAGCTCTCAGCCCCCACCTTTGTGCTCCTGTACAGCTCCTCCCTCCTGCTCCTTCACAGAGCTCACAGCCTGGTGAGCTGACATCAGTGGGATCAGTCCTGCTGATCCATTTAATTCAATTAAGTCAGTAGAAGATTGCTGAGCACAGCACTGGGGTATTTCCTGCCAATCCCATTGGGGCGCCTGCTTGACCTAACATTTCCCCCACTTGTATGAAGAGAATATTCAATATCCTAATTACTAGGGGTCCTGTTTCTATAACTGTTGAGTGTCCGTCACTGATAAGAAAGTTATTTCCTTTCCTCTGGATTAAGAATAATTTTAAAGTTGGGACAACCCCTTTAAGTCACTTGACCCGTGTGAATGTGCCTGAGCAATATGTTACTTAGGATCCTACATCTTTGACACTGCACCTTCAGCTGTAGCCGCCCCCTTTAAGAGAAATCATGGCCATAATGATACATTTTTTTTGGTTTTTTACGCAAAAATTTTATAAAGTTACTAAGATCACCGGGCGCTTATCCTGGAGATCGCGGAGCAGAAAACAGATTATTTTCTTATTATGTCTCTCAACTTCCTGGAAACATGACATTTTAATAAATACAAACATCTCGTGAATCCGGCACCGTCTCCCTCCGTGACCTTTTCTCCTTTCATTTGCTGTCACATATTTTAGTGTTGGGCTTTTACAATGTGATTTTATACAGCGCAGTAATGCTCCCCCCTCCATAAGGCGCCATCAATTCCCTCTCACCTCTGTCACCCACATTTCTTTATAACTTGTAGCAGCGGCGGCCGCGCAGACGCCCCCCTCATTATATTGTGGTGCAAAACACCGAACCCAACGTCCACTCCTCACAATCAGCGTTTATGTAATTGAAAACGTTACAGGAGCCGGCGCAACATTTGTTATCCTTCAGATTGACAGCGAGTAGAGATGAGCGAACATACTCGTCCGAGCTTGATGCTCGTTCGAGCATTAGCGTACTCGAAACTGCTCGTTGCTCAGACGAATACTTCGCCCGCTCGAGAAAATGGCATCTCCCGCCGTTGTGATATTTGGCGGCCAGAAACAGAGCCAATCACAAGCCAGGAGACTCTGCACTCCACCCAGCATGGCGTGGTACCCTTACACGTCGATAGCAGTGGTTGGCTGGCCAGATCAGGTGACCCTGGAATAGACTAGTCCCTGCCCGCGCTGCTCGGATCATTCTGTGTCTGGATGCCGCTAGGGAGAGAGCTGCTGCTGGTCAGGGAAAGCGTTAGGGTGTTCTATTAGAATAGTGTTAGGCAGGAGTGATTCTACAAGAACCCAACAGCCCTTCTTAGGGCTACAATAACGTTTTATTTTACTTATTTTTGGTTTGCTTGTGGCTGGGCTTGCTGGCATTAGTAGTGCAGCTAGTACCATATTGTGAGGAATTTGCAGGGAGACTTGCGACCGTTGTGTTTAGCTCTTAGTGACACACATATCCACCTCAAACACCAAAGTGGGACAATTTATAAGGGGTTCGATTTGAATTAGGCAGAGTCTGCTGATTTATTTTTTTTTACGTTTATTTCTTGTCATAACTCAAACTCATCAGGCACAGCACAAGATCCAGTTGTGTGATGTCAGTGTAGGTTAGAAACTAGCCATAGCAATAGGATAGCATCGTTTTGTTTAAAAAAAGAAAAAAAAAATTAAAGTTTACACTTTAATTTGGAAAATGTTTAACCCGAGGGCTAGGGGTAGAGGACGAGGGCGTGGACGTGGGCATCCAACTACTGCAGGGGTCAGGGGCTGTGGTCCTGGGCGGGGTGAGACACCACCTGCTGATGAGGGAGCAGGGGAACGCCACAGAGCTACACACCCTAGGTTCATCATGTCTCAAGTTACTGGGACTCGTGGTAGAGCACTGTTGAGGCCAGAACAGTGCGAAGAGGTGATGTCGTGGATTGCGGACAATGCTTCTAGCCATTTGTCCACCAGTCAGTCTTCCACGCAGTCCACCCATGTCACCGAAATCAGAACTCCTCCAGCTCCTCCACCTCAGCCTCCTTCCCCCCAGTCTGCCCCCTCCCAGCAAAATTTGGCATTTGAACCGACATACTCTGAGAAACTGTTTTCTGGACCCTTCCCACAGTCACAAACCACTTGTCCGGTTGATGCTGAGCTATTTTCCGATGCCCAGGTTTTCCACCGGTCGCAGTCTGTGGGTGATGATGACATTATTGAAGTAGTGGAAGAAGTGTGTAAAGAGGTGTCGGAGGATGAGGAGCCATTGTTGTCAGACAGTGGTGAAGTTGTTGTCAGGGCAGGAAGTCCGAGGGGGGAGCAGACTGAGGGATCGGAGGATGATGAGGTGACAGACCCAAGCTGGGTTGATAGGCCGGGTGAACACAGTGCTTCTGAGACGGAGGCGAGTCCTATAGCAGAACAGGTTGGAAGAGGCAGTGGTGGGGCCAGACGGAGAGGCAGGGCCAGAGCTGGTGCATCAGCGCCAAATGTTTCCCGTAGTCAAGCTCCCGTGGCGAGGGCTAGATTTTCAGAAGTCTGGAGGTACTGTAAAGAAACACCGGATGACCGACGGACTGTGGTGTGCAACCTGTGCCAAACCAGGATCAGCAGGGGTTCCACCACTACTAGCTTAACTACCACCAGTATGCGCCGGCATATGAATGCTAAACACCCCACTCAATGGCACCAAGCCCGTTCACCTCCGGCCGGGCACACCACTGCTCCTTCCCCTGTGTCATCTGCTAGTCAGCCCCCTGTCCAGGACCCCGGCCCAAACACCTCCCGTGCGAAAACCCCATCTTCATCTCCACGATCCTACACAGCATCCACCAGCGTTCAGCTCTCCATACCCCAGATGCTGGAGCGCAAAAGGAAGTATACTGCAACCCACCCACACGCCCAAGCCCTCAACGTCCAAATCTCCAAACTGCTTAGCCTGGAGATGCTGCCCTATAAGCTGGTAAAGACCGAGGCCTTTCGAAACCTCATGGCGGCGGCCCGATGTGCCGTCCCAGCCCTACACAAGCACGTGTCAGACAACATCATCCGTGCCCTGACCAACGCTGATTCTGACAAGGTCCACCTGACTACGGACACGTGGACGAGTGCTGCCGGGCAGGGCCACTATATATCGCTGACGGCACATTGGGTTAAATTGGTGGAGGCTGGGACCGAGTCTGACCCTGGGGCTGGTCATATACTGCCGACGCCGAGGATTGCGGGGGCCTACCTCGGTCCAGGTCTCAAAGGCCTACTATGCCTCCTCCTCCTCCCACCCCTCCTCCACCTCCTCCTCCGAACGACCATCCGTGGGCATGGCGCCATCAGTTGCTAGCTCTAGGCACAGCAGCATTCCCCTCACCCGCCAGAACCCAAACTTATAAGAACGCTACTACAATTGATCTTATAGAAAAGGTTCTTAGAAGTGCTGTTTGGGGAGTAGCCTAGAGACAGGGGCTTGGATTGGCGAAAGCTCGCCTGGCAGCGGAGCGCCAGCTCCATCCCTTATTCCTAGGTGAAATATTCAAACGACCCGGCCTGCTTTGAAAATTATAATATTTTCAAATTAAACGCTTCTGGCCCCCAGGCCCCTTTTGGGTGGGGAGGAGCCGAGAGACAGGGGCTTGGACAGGCGAAATAACCCTTGGAATAGTTTCTGCATACTAATTAGAAATTGTCGTGATGTTTTTAAAAGGTATGTAAGCTTCGATAAAATTTAGGTTTTAAGTAAGTTTTTCCTACCAAACCATGACACATATGGAATTTGTAATGATTTAATTTGCGTCTATATTTTCTTCAGGAGTGGGGTATAGTTGAATTTATAGATTTGGTTAGGGTCTTTTGGTAAATTAATCCCTAGGTATTTGGGCTTCAAGATAAAAGGAATTTACGCATGCGGCAACTGCAACATTTGCCAGTATATGGCACGGCAGGAGACCTTCAAAGACCCGGCTAACGGTAAGATATATCCTTTAAATGAATACATAAACTGCAGAACAAAGAACGTAATATATGCCATAGTTTGTTCATGCCCTAAGGTATATGTGGGACAAACCGGTCAAGAATTAAGAAAAAGAATTCAACATCATTTATCTACAATCAACACTGCCAGACGTGACCTGACACAGGACAAGAATCTAACATCGGTAGCGACACATTTCCTTCAACAACACAATTGTAAGTATGGAGATTTAAAAATTTTTGGACTTGACAGAATCCAAGCTAATATTCGAGGAGGAGAAATAACACACAGATTATAACAAAAGGAATCACGTTGGATCTATGAACTACAGTCGATGAAACCAAAAGGGCTAAATGAGGAACTCCTATACACGGGATTCTACAAGAGAAAATTAAAAGGTAATCAATGCACATATATGATTTCGACTGCACAACCACACATGAGCAGCACCAGCTCCCACTGTCCTACCCTATCCAGCACTTGGCCTCACCAATCAGGCACAATATCGCGATCACCTCACATCATCACCCTCCAAACACAATCCAATAAGGTCACAGCTCACCAATCGTCACTTACCCATATGTCACTCCTATCTCACTCACTAAACGTTGTAGAGGCACAGCCATCTACATGACACAGTATATATGGATATTATTTCACAATTCACAACACTTGGCACAGCTTTCGCACCATACACCGTCCTTTTTTTCTGTCACTCAGATTATCCCAAGTTTTGACAATGCGTCTCTAGTAAATGCAGCAAACACACAGCACAATCGGTCACTATTCACCACGAGCACTCTCACTCACATTCACCTACACTTCCGGATATATCAAAAATCGCGGATTTATGTATGGTTCCCAAATATGTATATTAAGACTGTCTTCTCCTCATAGATAACTCTGCCAATTATAAAATATTTACATTTTCGAATAACACAGCACAAGAGAAGAAATTGTGATGTCGCGAATACCTGACAAATAATAAGAAAAATCACACCCAATTGTTGCCCAAAGAATCCAAGAACATTGAAGGACAAAAGATCCATAATGAAGAAACCAACCAGAATTAAAAGAACGTTATTCTTATAGGGATTGATAACAGAAAAACTGCATCGCGCATCTTAACAAAATACTTACCCGATGCGTCACTATGGAGATCCGGGGGCGTCGGCGCCTCCCCGCGCATGCGCGGTGCACGCACAAGGAGGAAGGAGGAGTGCGGCACCGCGCGTGCGCGGGAGTGGCGTGGCGCCCGGGATCTCGCGATATTTCGCGATCCAATAGTGGGGAATATCCGTGATGCACACAAGGTATTTAACCCCGACGAGAGATATGCTGTTTACCCCTGACGAAGCCACAGTGAGGTGGCGATACGCGTGGGGCAGTCAGCCCCCCCCCCCTGATGTGACTATATCGGGTAAAGTTACATGGCTCAAGCTATTTTGTATTGAATGTTACCCA